>BGPT01000651.1:218-67762 GCA_003297045.1 Symbiodinium sp. clade C Y103
CTTGCCAGGGTTTTGCGTAACCACCTTCGAGAGCTCCGGGTACTTGTTCTGGAACTTCTCGAACACCTTTGTGGCCCGCTTGTTGGTCTTCTCCCGGTCCAACCCTCCTCGGACTGCACTGGTGTCGTCCAGGAAGGCACTGCTGGAACTCGAGGCTGCTTGGCTTGGTTGCGACTGTAGCGCCAGAGCTTCCCCGAATCCCAACTGCTCACTTCTCAGCGGATCTACCCCAGGTCCTGCGTTGTAGCCTTCGTGGAGGTAGGTTTCCGCTCTCCCCGACACTCCTCGCTCAAGGGTACAGACCTCACATTCGACCCTACTGAATACTCACATTCGACCCTATTCCAATTCAGCCCACTCAGCCTCACATTCGACCCTCCTGAAATCAACATACGCAACCCTTACAGCAAAAATTGACATTTCCCGGTTCACATTCGACCCTACCTGAATTGAAGCATCATAGACACAGCCACTTTATGCGAGAAAACATAGGGTTTCGTGCGATGTCTCAACTNTAGCGCTCTGGTACCTTTTCTTCAGCTTGAGGTACAGGGCTACATATGCCATGCATCAGGTAGTGCCCCAACAGTCATATCTGCACGTGGTGCATTCACAAGTACCCCTAAATCTAGTGGTTGACAACATCATAACCCCTTGTTTGAAAAAGCCCTAAGAGGAGGGTGAAATCCCCCATAGACGGACCCATTGGAGCCATCACAAATCCCCGTTTGCAATACTGGTTGGTCGAAAGCGTTCTCCCTACTATGGGTTAGTTCATAATCCCCATTAAATTAAGCCAGGTAGTATAATCCTTGTTTCATACCCAATCAACATGGATTTCTTTATGGCTCACCTCAAATGATCTGTTGCTCACCTTAGCTGAGCCAACCAGCTGGCTGCACCCTTGCGAAGGCCTGAGACGGTTTGGACAGTCTTGACTGGGAGAGGGTCATATTTCTAGCATCATGTCCAGGACTAGCACTCCTGCACAAAAAAAATATGCCCAAAAAATATCATGTTATATGACCTTGTATACATGTATCTGTACTACATACAACAGAAATATGTATAACGTGAACATCATGTATGTATATACATATATATATATATATACATACACTCGAGTATATAAATATATTCAATTTGGATATGACATCCTGGATACAGATCTAAGAATCCTTGCTCTTCTAGTGTTCTAGTGGCCTGCCTTTCGACATAAAATCCTGGCTGGTGAAGAACGGAAGATTCCCCGTTCATCGATTGTTAGTAGATGTTTTCCTTAATATAAATGAAATGACAGGTTAGTAAATGGATTCAGTATAATCCCCAAAGTAATCCATTTAGTAGAATCCTCATCATGATAATCCCCAATATTTGATGGGTAGAAAACGCCCCCGAACTAATCATCAACCCACAGGGGGTTGGCAGCCACTGCTTATTTCATGTCTGAGTGGCTCAAATGGGTTCAGTATCTTTCTCTTGATATCACTCTCTTCCTCCACTTCCACTCTGTCTTGCTTTCGGAGCCTGACTTTACCCAAGTTCACAAACTTGCAGCGCATTGCATCACGGAATCCCTACTCTTGGATTTGCTTACAGGCTCTGAGAAAAAGAGATTGCCCACAAGGGATTAGCCACTAGGAGTAAATTAAAAGAAAAAAGTGTTCAGCAAATCCAGATACTATATATATATACTTATTCCGATGAAAATCATATGAACTGGATATTGCTCAAAAGCAGCCTACCACCTGAACGTCTGGATTCCTTTGTTATGCCATGCTCGAGTTTCGCGTTTAAGACATGGCTACGGATCAAAACCCCAGTATCCGTCTGTTCGCACCAAAATAGCTGGGGTCTTCATCCCATAAATTCACCTTGAAATCACCATGTTTGTTGGTTAAATTGGAATATATACATCCCATTCAATCCCATTCAATCCCATCATATACATCCCACCAAATCCCATTAAATCCCACAAAATCCCATAAATCACCTTAAATCACCTTACATGTTTTCAAGGTTGCCAACTGCCCATCCCTTCATGTCCTACCTTGCAGGAAATAGGCTTCCACCAGGATCTCAATCGACTCTACATCCGGTTCCACCTGAGATCGCAGCCATGTCATTCGATGGAAAGCACATGAAAGCACCATGCTGGTCCACTGGTCGGTGGTTTTAACCTATATAGTCATATAGTATGTAGCCCCTGAAAAGATGGAAACATCTAATATGATGAAGGATTTGACTTTTCTATGTTTTCTGCGGGTTGTCATCATCTCATCCATTCCAAGTATGGTTGAAAAAGCATAAATACTTGAAACCTTCAACCAGTCCATGGTCACGGGCACCATGATACTTTTCTGATTTTGGAGGATGGATGGGTGTCGAAACTTGAATGGACTTCACTAATTTTCTTGAGAGGGACCCTGAGAAATGGAATTGTGTAAATGAAAAAAGTGGGATCCGAAAATTTCTCCGTGGAGATCATAGTTTCAGACAATTCGCCCTCGCCCCACATTCCCAAGCCCACCACTATCATCTCAGAGAACCAAGGCACGCCCAGCTGTGGCATTTCATTTTTCATCCACCTGCCACATGACTTACGAACGTGCTGAACGCAGGGAATGGGGGTTGCTGACCTATTAGATAATCATGAAGTTTATCATCCCAGCAACCCCCATTCCTTACTAAGCACCATCCGAAAGTTGTTGGAGAAGTGGCAACAAATTCACCAAGCAACCAGCGAAAGATGCGGAGTGAGTTTCTGGGGGCCAGATCTTTCACCAGTTCACTGAGAAATCCAACAAACATGGCTTCAATTGTTTCCCGTTTACAACGCCGAACCCCAAGAAAAATAGCATTTACTGGTATATTTGGACATAGTTAGTCTAGTATCTGGTTAGTTGAAGAGACCAGATACTATGCTTCAATGGATTGGTTCATGGGAAAATTTTAACCGGAAGCCCCAATCAATTTTTCATGGGAAAATCCAGCCAGTTTCCGGTGAAGATGTTCCCTTAAACCAATCCAATGAATGGTGGATTTCCATGCCTGGCGGCGGCCGCTGGGTCTTGATTGCGCAGGCCTGGATCAACGGATGGGCCCCGGTGGCTGGTTCCAACGTGTTGACATGGCCGAAGCCAATTGAGAAGTCAGAACAAGCCTGGTTGATGGCTATTAGCATCTACTAGATATGTTTATCATTGTGTATCAGCATGGATGATTGAGATCTCAAATCATTCTAAGCATGACGTTTAGCGCCCGCAGCCGCTCAGCTGCTGAAATTCAGAAGGAACCAGTCAGGAACCAGTCAGACTGAACTGAGGGACTGTTTCAGGGTCTAGAATTCATGTTGTTTCAGTGGTTGGACCGTTGGATCTATGGTCCTTCTGAATGGGCTTCCGTCCACCTTGATCTTGCATTCAGTTCTTCATTTCAGAGGGGCTGGTAATCGTGATTCATACTGAACCATATGTTCATGGAATCAATGGATGCATCGTGCCCCATCGCCAGCATAATCACTTCCAACTAGTTCCAGCCATTCGCTGGCGGTTGGAAAAATCCACATCTTTATATTGCCAGCTCTATGTTCAACGTTTAATTCTTGATGAATGTTGATGACACTGCCATTTAATCCATCAGCATGTGACTACCCCTGAAAATGATTCATTCAGCTCCAAATTGGAGTTGTTTACATATAAATACATATGTATATATATATATATACATATACCCTCTGGTTATTTAACATAGCCATGGAAAATCCCCTATAAATGAAGGTTGTAATGAGAAAATCACCCAAAATTAGCCATTTTCCATGGCTATGTTAGTCATAACCATAGGGTATATCGTTATATATCACTGCCATTTCTGGATCTCACATCCGCAATTCTCAATCTGACCAATCTGCCGCCTAAACTCCGCAGCACTGCTTTGCAACAATCGAGATCAGGAGCATGTCCTGCACGCCTCATCTGCCTCAGCCCAAGGTGGGGGACATCTGCTCTGAAGGCGAATTTCATATTTACCCTCTGTCATTGGATTGGTTTAAGGGAAAATCTACAGGAAACCATGGATTTTACCATGAAATTGATTGGGGTTTCCGGTTTCAATTTTCCCATTAACCAATCCAATGACTCTGGTAATTCAACATAGCTGTGGAGAATCACCATGATAGGTCAATCATCATGCTAATCATCGAACTCAATGGGCCATGGCTTCCATAGCACACTGTTAAACAATCAGATGGTATATTATGCTAAGAATTGACCAGTCCATCTGCCGCCCCGTGAGTTCTAGATTCAAACCCATCCCCATATGGGTGTATCTGAAATAGAGTACCTCAAACTCCCATGGTGATCAGTAGACCTTCCATTAGACTTGCAAGAACCTGGTGTATCCTTCATTGTTGCACAAACCCATTTGATCCCCTCCCAAAAGTAAAGCCTCAGTGGGTCTTGTCGTAAATCCATCTAACCTCAAACACCCAAAAAAATCTACCTCCCAATTAACATAGATCAAAAAATCTAACGACCTCCGAATTAACATAGATCCTGCAATAAGTTGGGAAAGGGAATACGACTTTCCTCTCAACAAAAAAGTGATCCTCAGGGACTGACTGTTGGTATGGCTATAATATATTTGATATGTAAGGAGGATGGCTATATCACTGTAGTTATAGCTTTACATATTATGTATATATATATTATGTATAATTATATATATATAATCATGTATACATATGATGATGTATGGATTAAAGCGCGTCTTTTTTGTAAATCTATGGATATATAATCCACCCTTTTCCATGTGTCTCTGCTCAGTCACAGCTACGCACGTTTTTGTTGCATCACAGGCACTGCAACAGAACCAGGGAGCTCTCGGTCTTCACGGGATCTGGCTCCTCGCCTAGGGCGGCCCACTTTTTTGAAACGGCAAGTGATGGGACATTGAGATTTTTTGCACCAGATGCCGGCAAAAAAAACTATAGCTGTGATGCATGACTTCAGTGGGAACTTACTTTTCGATCGTTTTTGGGGTTCTATGACTGTTACCCTCTGGTAAACATACAAAAAACTATGGGAAATCACCATGCTATTAATGGGAAAATCCACAATTTCTATGGCCATGTTCAATAGCAAACTGTTAGTTTACCAGAGGGTACACGGTCTTCTTACTGGATGCTGAAGCCCATTCAACCAGCAGATGATGCCGGATTTTTTGGCCGCTGAAAAGGTCGATCGATGGCACGGCTTGCTGGAGCCCTTTCCAAAAGTGAAGGTCAATTTGGGATCATCTGATCATCAGCTTGTTTTAGGTATTGCTAAAATACAGCACCAACCAATGATATTGCTGGTTCATACCCAAATGATATCAATGTTTCGTTGTGAACTCTTTTTTTTGGGCCAATAAACTACGATTGTAATCGATTATATGTGGTATATATGCCTACCAGTTAGAATTAAGTCACCCAAGAAATGAATGCTTGAAATACTGCAAATGCCCGAATATTGTGTGCCCATTGGTATCCCGTTTTTGACCCACAACCATACAAGTATGAAACCACCAACTGATTTAACTCGCCACTTTTCACAAGGTTCGAACCCATGGTGGCCAGCCCCTCCGACCTTCAGCGAATGCCTCCAGCAGTGATCGGAAAATTTCAGCCTGCGGTTTGGAATGGCTTCGATGATTGCTGGATGGCCCTAAGGTTCATCGAAAGCTCCAAGAGTTGCTTGCTTTGTTGCATTCACTATTGAACGTCAATACTTTGAAACGTCTACCATGTATGCTTCGCAGAAAAGATACTTCACCAATTTTCAGTGTTGCGACCTCTGAAACTGCTTTGTCAAATCTTTGGAACTCAACTCGGGAAACAGCCTGCCCAATTTCATCAAGCAGCTCTTGGAAGCAAAGATTTTAACCCATCCCAAGAATATCGTAGTCAGTTCGTATCATCCCAGTTTGTGACATGGAAAAAAACAAAAAAAAATGAAACCATGCAGCATACCCTCTGGTAAACTGTTACATAACTATGGAAAATCACCATTTTTAATGGGAAAATCCACGATTTCTATGGCCATTTTCCATAGCCCAACTTTTCCGGTCCAGCCTCCGGCGTGCCGCCCACGTCCCGAATGCGCTGCAGGTAGCGCATGGCGGCGCCGGCATTGCCCTATAGCTTCATGGCAAAATCAATGCAGCGGTCCCCGTTTTTTGAGCGAATGATGGATGTGGATAAAATTGGTAACCTCTGGTCTGGTAAGTTTACCCTCGGGTAAATTAACATAGCTATTGAAAATGGTCATTTACAGTGGATTTTCCCATGAAAAATGTTGGATTTCCCATAGTTATGCAATAGTTTGCTAGAGGGTAACCGTTTGCGAGCTTGGAAAATCCTCATTGTTAACCAGGTAAATCATCGAACCAAAATGGTCCCGAGAAGTTTTCCCCACACCTCCCTGGCATAGGAGACCGCCAAAGCACCAAAGCAGTTGACCATTGACCTCAACGAGTTGCAGCAGGACCAGAGCCAGGGTCCCGAAACATCGCGCCGGCGGGAAATTGTTGAACTAAATGGAGGTTTCTTGATGTTTCTAGCCTAAGCCACGTTTGATTACCAGAGGGTATACACTGCTGAAATTGATATTGGAAGATGAATGGGCCTAGCCACTTCTCTGACTTTTAGGAACCTTGAAACAGGCATATCCAATCATATCCAGTTTGTTTCACAGCACCCTTGATTTGGTCTCAACCAATCTCAAATGTCAGGTCAATTAGGAAGACTCTTGGATCGCAAATTCTCTAGATCAATTGTTCAAAACAATGAATTCTTCCGCTGATTTTCTACCATGTGGTTGGGAAACTGCTACTTCCTTGGCTCCACATTGGTAGCTCCTAACAGCTCACAGTCTTGCTACCTATCCCCAAAATAGTCCCATAATAATTCATAATATTCCGATGATATCCCATGATCGTCCTAGACTGTGTTTTCTTTGGTAGCTCCCTTTCATGACCTCCGTCAAACGGGATTGAAATGTCTCATAAAAGCATCACCCAACCACTAGGGAGGTGTTCTTATAGACCCTCTGGTAAACTAACATAACTATGGAAAATCACCATTTTTGATGGGAAAATCCACTATAAATGGCCATTTTCAATAGCTATGTTAGTTCACCAGAGGGTACATTATATTGTTGTTATCACATTTTATCCCCATCAGGTCCCATTCTATCCCCATTAAATGGGTTGGTCTCAAATCAGTGCATGGGCAGTCTCCATGATTTTCAGGCACAGCCATGTCTTTCCAAGCAAGTTCCACAATATTCCCGTGATATTCCCATCAGATTCCCATAATGTCCCATGAAAATACCAATGATTTGCCAACCACTCCCTCCATTCATCACCGCTTAGTTTTGTTGCAAACCAAGTGGCTTAAGATACCATTATAGGATATTCCACAATATTCCCATAAGTTTGGTTTTTCCCCATAGCTCCCCCTAAAATCCCATTCGATCCCATTCAATTCCATTAGATCCATGCTATTTTAATCATCCCATTGAATATCTCAAGATGTTCCCAAAAAAAACATAAAATCCAATGAAAAAAACAAGTTGTGCCCAAGTTCTGTCACCAACAAATGGACCCGATTATATCCCATAATTACATCCCATTCCCATTAAACATCCCATGATTTTCTCCACATATCCCCATAACATGTCCCCCCAAAAAAAAAAGTTCTGCCACCCAAGTGGCTCAAGTTCCAACAAATTCCGTGTGAGCAACGTCTCCAACCAGCGCCCAGCACGTTTGCTCTGCCCCTCACTGGCCATGCGAAGCACGGCATCAGCAGAGAAGGGCTGGGCACGGGGGGCCTGGCAAGTGGTGCAACCGTTTGAGCATCGACCCCCCAAACGAGTTAACCAAGAAACATGGAATTTCACCCATGGGAAAATGGTGGTTTACATCTGATTTATGTTAGCTAAGTCCCTTTATACATACCTGGTGGCTCATCCCACGAATCGCAAGTAGATTAGTTCACCCTAGTGGATTAGTGGATTCAGATGGATTATGCCTTTTTATCCCACTGAAGAATATAGGGATATAACCTACTTAGTAATGGGATGAGCCACCAAGTGGTTAAGAACGGGATTCCCAGTTCATGGATGATGATCACAAGACTCAAGCGGACACATGTTCAAAGCACAAGCATTCATGAACAGTATATGAATATGGATGCTGATGTAATCATTTTATATGAGTAGCGGGCAAATTTATTTGTTAAATCTAATGCCATGCACAAATTAGGGTCGTCCCCTATCGGTTGTGAGGATTTCAGCATTCCCGGAGGTATCACAAATGGGGTATCGGTATAGGGTCGTCCCCTATCGGTTGTGAAGCTTTTGTGCATCCTCAGAAAGGCCAAGGCGAAGCAAGACTAAATTAGTATCACGATAATTTTGTCGGTTACTCATATGTATCTTAAAGATGCCATGAGACAACCAAACCATACGAAAAAATAGACTTCTTCAACGCAAAGCCCTCGAGAGGCAATGGTTTAGTGAATACACGTGTCTGATATGTCTATGGGGCCGGGAGCACACACTTTTCAACTTTCCGAGGAGCATCAGTTGAGGTCACAACTTCACCTTTCAAATTTCATGTCTGTCGCTGTTTCTCACCGAGTTCTACGGATTTTGGTTGGAGGCGATCTTGCCCCCACTTCAGATAAGAATTGAACAACGTCCACGTGGCCATGCAGGGTTGCCAGGTCCAACGCAGTTGCTCCACCGGTCTTCCTCAAGCGGCTATTGGCTCCAGATTGGACTAAAAGTTGTACCATGTTGGAATTGCCGTTCTTGGCCGCAACGTGCAACGGCGTCTCGCCATTGTGCGCCGCTTTATCTTTGTCAGCGCCACTCTCAACCAACAAGCGAACGATGTGGAGATACTGCTCGCGCAGAATGTCCGCGCGCGGATCGGCCGCGCACAGACTGTCCCGAAACACTGCTTGAAACAATGGTGTTCTCCCACCTTCTGTTTCGGGCTTGTCAATATTGACTCCGCAATCAACCAGCAGTTCAACCATGTCGAAATGGCACTGCTGAGAAGCCACATAGAGTGGCGTTTCCCCATCTTCGATCGCGGGCATGTCCGGGTTTGCACCAGCTTCAAGCAGCAGTAGAGCAGCTTCAGTGTTTCTGCAGTAAGCTGCCCACCACAAGGGCGTCACCTCAAAGTCACCATCACCATGCCTGTCTACCTCTGCGCCAGCTTCGAGCAAGAGCCGAACCGGCTCGCCGTGACCCGACTGCACTGCATGGTGCAGAGGTGTACAGCAATCTTCACCCGTAACGTTTGGATCCCTGGGGCGCCGAAGCAAATCTTCAAGTGCCACCAAATTGTTGTTCCTCGCAGCAGACAGCATTTGTTTGTCTTCTTCAGCATCAGGGGGGCAAAACTCCAACTTGACTAGTTGAACCCTTTCGGGAGTAGAGGTGAAAACCTGGTCATCCGGGATCTCATTGGCACCATCCAAGAGCTTCTGCCTGAATCTGCTGACCTTGGTGGTTTGTTGATCCCTTGCCAATTTTGCAGTTGTGGGATAAATGGTGAATCCCTCTAACCACAAAAAAAAAACTTCTTTGGAAAAAAATAAGAAAAACTAACACAGCTATGAAAAGTGACCCCATTCCTAGTTTAACTATGGATGATTTACCAGCTAAAAATATCTAAGAATGGTGATTTCCCATGGCTATGTACAATTACAAGAGGGTAATCCATCCAGTGACGCCAACTTTGGGCACCAAGGCTTGCTTCACAGCTAGGGCAGTCTTCCCTTCCACCTCCGTAGAGTCCAGAACTGTCAAGACCTCCCCAGAGAGGAGGCACACGTTCATAGCTCAAAGCTAAAATGGGCTTGTCTGCAAATGGCCTGCACCACCAAAATGGCTTCTCTGATGAGTTCTTGAAAACCAGCAGGTTGCATGCTGGAAAAGTTGAAATGCTTCATCAACCTGGCATGAAAGTTTAGATGCTTCATCAACCTTGAATGAACCGCCCAGCGACAAAGATTGTTTGGTGAGTCTGCCGTTGGGTGTTCTTAATTTCCCCGCATACACAATGTATCACAATGTCATGACTATTGGCTCTGAACCAAAAGAAGCAGCTGCAAATGGACGGCTTTACAAACTAATCATCAACCGGCGGGGGAACACTCTTCATTTGGGGTTGTCATGAGGATATTCCTTTTTTTCTATGATATGTTGCGATTGTTTACCACTCACATGACATTTCGGTGTGTCTAAAAGTAGGTTTGCCGCATGGGAAAATATGGAAGAATAATGATAAACGATGCGGCCCCAAACCAGCAAATAGATGACTTTGAATATCTTTAAATGGTCTGATGTGAATCAAACCAAGAAGCAGAAGCCACGTCGAGAAAGGGAATGACACTAATCCCATCCCCCTAATATTAAAAACACCCCAGAAATCATTGGTTTTGTGTAGGGAATTCACACATATTTAAGACCATCCGAATATGGAGGGGATGGGATTCGTTGGACCTCTGGGATGGAACAGCCCTGTGAGGATGGAACAGCCCTGTGAGGTCACCTTCGCCAAAAGGGACCGTGGTTAGACAACTCAAAGCCAAATACCCTCTGGTAAACTGTTACATAACTATGGAAAATCACCATTTTCAATGGGAAAATCCACTATTTCAATGGCCATTTTCAATAGAAAACTGTTAGTTCACTGGAGGGTAGGTCTGGCAAACGAAGCCACCCAAATATTCTTGACCCTGTTGCAGTGTTTCAAACAGCCAGCTTGAGACACCCCCATTCCAGCTTTTCCAGGACCACTCACCCTCCAGAACTGCTGCTTATTTCGCCTCGGGTGGTGTCTCTTCTGCTTCCGGCGACGGCTCCAATTGCCACAAATCGGTCGATTGCAAAGCTCCCGAAAGAGACTTGCGTGGATTCCCTGCGCGGCACAAATCAGCACATGAATTTGATGCAAAATGTTGGGGACTCGACTTTGCGCCTCAAATGGCATGATAAAACGGCCACACAACTGCATTGCATTGCATTCCATTGGTATTGTGTTACATTCTCATTCACGTTCGCATCTACAATACATTGTATCACATTACATCACATTACATCACATAGACACATTATAGTCATAGTTCATTTATCTATCTATTCACCTACTTGTCGGTTGATCCACCATATCCACCAGTTCTAGATGGTTTTACAAATTATCTATATCTAGATGATTAACCATAGTTCTTGATCCACCTATTCAAAACTTATCTATCAATTCATATCAATGATTTTGGTCTTACTATCAGCCCTATCCCGTTGCGGCAAAGCACAGCGCCTCCCGCGCGCAGCAGCAGCCGCGGCACGCGCAGCGAGCGCGAGACATGCAGCACTCGCGCGACATCGCGGCCCTGCAGTGATCTGCAGTGGTCGGTGGCTAGGTATTCCCAGCATGATTTGTAACTGCAATGGTGGGTGAAACTGCATCTGTTGCATATGGTGGATGAGTTGGATGAGTTGGATGCGTTGGAGGAGGAGGAGGAGGAGGAGGAGGATGAGGAGGCGTGTGGGTGAGGGTGAGGGTGATGGTGGCCGTGACGGTGACGGTGGTAGATCCTAGTCTGGGCACTGCCTGCATATAATATGCCTGCTTTTGGAACTGCCCACACATCAACCAGAGATTCTTTGTACGATGATTTTCAAAGGTGGCTATGGGTCAACACCGTGGTTAGCCTGATTAGCAACCCCAAAATAGCTGGGATTTATGGATGTTCATCCCCAAAATATGGGGGTTTCCTAAAATGGAGGTACCAAAAAATGGATGGTTTATAATGGAAAATCCTATTAAAATGGATGCTGTGGGGGTACCCCTATTTTAGGAAACCACCATATGGCATCATAGGTTTTGACCCATCCCCATTTTGGACCCATGTCCATTCTCCATCGCTTCTCCACCTCCAGCAGCGCGGGCCGGCCCTGCGAGCTCAGCCAGAAGCTGGCCACACCGGCCGCGGCCATGGTGGGCATGGCGAGGGACGGCATGGTAGGCCATGGGGCTAGGTTAGGAGTCACACATGGCTGGTCATGTTTAGTACCAATCATCTGGATTCTTTGACCAGTTTTTTCCCAACTAAATGGGAGTCATGTTGACTGATTTTGACATGTGTTGAGGAGTTTCGTATCCACCATCCAAGTTTGGGAGCAATTTTGGTCACTTTTGAGCCATACCTTCATGGCTACTTTGGTTCTGTTGAGATTTCTATAGCAGTCTTCACCATGCAAGTTTGGGGAAGTCAATATTGGTTCCGACTTTTGAGACATGCAATACGTTGTTGAGTCATACTGCATAAAAATATTGTCAAACCCAGCCAGTTCGGGTGCGAAGGAGTGGGGCTGAGAAGGGCTGAGTTCTCCAGGAATGGTGTGCCATGGAAATTACCCCTCTCAGGATGGGAGTGGATGAATGATTAGTTGTGTTACAAAATATGTGTGGTCTGCTTGGTGTTCTGAAAGCATAGCTTTGTACCAAGAGGTAGGCTGACACTGCGTTGATTCCTGAAGTACTGAATGAACTGCAAGCTGCTGGGCCGGCTGCCGATTGATGAACGCTTGGTGGATCATGCTTTCACAGGGATCGCAATGGTGCCTTTCATGGGACGTCCCATCCCTGGAAATGCATCCGACCTAAAAATCGATTGGAAGGCAGCAACCACTCTTTCAAGATAGGATCGTGTATATGCAAGCTTGTAACCGCAAGGCTACCTTTCGATCTCGTGAAATGACTTTTGTCAGACGTCTGGCTGCATTTTGTAAGCACCCCCAAAATTTCTCCCCGCAACAGCCGTTGAAACGAGTTTTTCACCAGCGTGGTCACCAGCGTCTGTCGGATGTCGTTCATCTGTTGAAGGGACAAAGCAATGGAGTTGCTGGAGGCTGCTTCGAGCTCCGCCTGTCCCAGTGAAAGAATCCAGATGTGGGCGGTGTTCGAGCCTTCAAAAATAGGAATTTAAGCATCAAAAATAGCACAAGAATAGTACAAATTGACCATAATTTCACCTTCGTAAGCCTGTTTTTGATGGCACCCACTTGTGCAACTCTAACTGATGTCATCAGGACTGGAGTTAGAATATTCTGCTTCTGATCTTCTATCCATGGGCGATGTGAAAGCCTTGGCGCATGCGCTGACCACTGCGTTGAAGGTATAATCCTTTGCTCGGAGATTCACCCGTTTTGGCTGCAACATGCTGCAACTGGTCAGCAAGTGGGGTTGAGTTTCCCTAGTTCAAATGGAATAAGCGCAAGTAGGGGACTGAATGACCGCAACAATGTTGTTTTTTCGGAAGTTTCTTGCAGGCTCAAGCACGGGTCACTTCAAAGTGGGGTTCTGCCATGAAGAGGGTGAACTGGGCTAGAAACTTTGGTTCCCCCAGATGTTTGCGATCCAAGAAAGGCACGACATCTAAATAATGTTCTTCCCAACCGATCTGACATGTTTGCCAAGGGACCTGCTGTTCCAACAGCAACATCGGCAACAGAGACAAGGCTTTGCTTGCCAGCTGCCATTGAGTGCCTGCCGCGACAGGTGCTTGTGCAGGGAGCTAGTTCCAACCCCCCCCCCTGCAACTTGGGATGTGGTCCAAAATGGAGCACCATACTCCAAACCATCTGGCTTCCCCTACTTCAAATGACACACTTGATGCAATTGCTGGATGACTTGGGCAGTTCTCCAGCTGGAGTCAAAAAGTCAACTGCACCGTGGTCCCCAGGCCTTTGGCACATGTACTGCTGGCGCCATTGTAGACGATTGTGTCAAGTTCCACGCTCCTGTGGGATGAAAATACACCCGCTTGCCGGTTGACGCAAGTGTGCATGGAATGCATTGCAACTCGCTGAAATCATCTTATCCAACGCCAAGGATTCCCGGGTCACATCGAATTTTGTTTCTCGGGTCACCGACAATTCCAGAAACAGCACGGTTTTCCAACCAAAACATCAGTTAAAAACGATTCAAAACCATCCAAATCCCTGCCCCAACCATCCATTGCTCCTGAGTTGAAGCAGCTCCAGCACTCCCAAGGCTGGTTTCCAAAGAGATTTGGTCTCATAGGCGCTGATCACGGCACTGTAGCCTTTTCCGGGAGGCTGGGTGATTTGAAGACCTCCAAGGGGCATTCCATTCCGGGGGGACCTTGGGAAAACCTTCGTTTTGAAATGCTGCTTGAAACTAATTGAAGAAAGTGGAGGTATAGGTGTCCAACGGCCAGATTCTGACCTGTTGCCGCCACTATTGGAGAATGACCTTGCGATTACTGGAGGACACAAAATCGGAACCATGGCAAAAGTACTGCCGAAAAAAATTGAAACCACCAGCTGCATGTGGAAGTTGCCCCGGTGCCATGTCTGGATTCTATATCAAGTATTATAAATTATTGTAATTCCTTTTTCCTCTTAATTGAAGTTCCAGTGTTGTGTTGCTCAATATTTTGTTCCCCTTTTGGTTTTCAGCATGTCCACCGTAGGATTTCCATATGAAAATAATCCATCAATCATACTCGTTAAACAATGTTCAACCCCATTGAGCTGGTAACCGTCAAGCACCAGGGGTCAGAGGGGCATCAATACATTTTCAAAACTGGATAAAAATGGTGGATACATGACTTCAACACTTAAACATACATATTTAAATGACCATGTCACTAGAAAATGATGACCAACCACGAGATTTTGGGGTGGTTTTCCTATCATTTTCAGGCCCGCTTACTATCCCAACTAACATAGACCGTGAGAATAGCCAATCCTTGCAGGAAGAATGTAGTTTTCCCAAACTCAACTTGTGGCAGGGTCTATGTTCCACGACGGTAAAACTTCAGCGGCAACCGCCACCACTAGCTGCCCGACCTGCCAAATCCTCCGTGCAAAACTCCATCAGCGCCAGCGACTTCCTCCACGCCAGCCTTGCGGCACTGGAAGCCGCGTTGTAAGTCCGCTGGTCCCGCGCAAGCCTTGACCTCTGCAGCTGCAGCCATGTCTCAGGCCAAAAAAAATTGGGTAAAAAAACAGTAAAAATGCTAAAACAAAGAGCAACTAACCATTCTTTATTGGATCGTTGATGGCATATAAAGCGATATAGAACCAACCATATTGTACTTTGGACGTGTCTGAAAATGGTGACTCCAATGGGGAACATGATGCTCAGCCAGTGGATTTGGGGATGCCCTATCTTCAGATAGATTCTATTATGTCAACCTGCTCTTCCTCCTCCTCCTCATCTCCTTAGTTCATAGGCAACATCATCGCCAGCTTCCTCGCCAGCATGTCATCGCCAGCTTCCTTGCCAGCCGCATCTACTCCGTCACTTTGCCATGAGTTCGCAAGCTCTCTGGGCCACGCCGGACCCGAACAGAATAGTGAGCTCCCAGGCTCTCTGGCCCCGCCCGACCCGAACACTATGCCAGATAAAATCCCAGACACACCGCCAGAAAGAATGCCAGATAAGATGTCAGAATCTATGTCAGATAGAATGTCAGCCGGTGGGGATCACCCGAAGACAGTAAAGAAGTATATTAATTAGAATAGACCATGCAGTGGGGTGTGTGTTTGGGCCATGCTTGGACACATCCATGTCAAGGCACACCTGGGACCTAGGGGCCTTTCCGGCCTTTCAGTGATGCAAAACACATTCCAAACCAAATCATTCATTTGGATCTTTTGAAGTTTCTGTAAACTCAAAATCCATAACAATTCCCACCAAAGATCCGATTTGTTCAAAGGCATCTCTCAAGTCTAGAACTCACTTGTTTTGGAAAAAGAAACGGTCCAGAATCCAGAAATTGGATTCCAAAGGAACAGAATGGTTTGTAAAACCTTCTGCGTGGTTGTTGGTGGTTAGGTGAAAAAGTTTTCAATAAGGTTCCTTCTCTTTATCAATCGGTGAAATATCCTATTTGTTCCATTACTTCAGGAGGAACAAAGTTTATGTTTCTTGAAGGCTGTACAAAACATCCATCTTGGCCCACTGCGGATCACATTTCCAAGTCCATTTTGTGTGGCAGGTGTGGGACGGTCAATGATCACCTTCTTTTAAATCTATAAGATATTTATAAAGCATTTGGAGGGTGGAAATCCGACCGGGGTACGACAAAGTTCTATGCTAGGATTCTAAGGGGAAAGGGCGTACAAAGAAGAAGTTGAACATGTTTACTGTTGGAAGCTCAACAAGCGCAACTTTTGTCCTACCAGTGTATATCCCCATCATATCCCATGAAACCATCAAAATTGCTATTAATAAACCCTTATAAACCATCCAAAAAACTCCGGTAATCAAACGTGTCAAAAAAAAAAGAGCTGGTAGAAGGCGACGAGGGCTCCGCGAAAGGGGCTTAGCTCAGGGAGCTTCTCTCGCCGCAACAGCTGCCGTCCGCCGCCAGCTTTTGAAACCTTAGTGCCTTAGTGAAACATCCTTAGTGTCACGAGCAGGGCTGTTTGCCAAGTTTTTAGGTGGGTGCACACAGCACCCTTAGTGAAACCGTTTCTCATTTTCCATCTGTTTGTTTTTCAATCATT
Organism: Symbiodinium sp. clade C Y103; assembly: GCA_003297045.1. Lineage (NCBI taxonomy): Eukaryota > Dinophyceae > Suessiales > Symbiodiniaceae > Cladocopium > Cladocopium sp. clade C. Next base: position 16,826 of record BGPT01000651.1, read on the forward strand.
GGAATCATGCCCTTGCATGAGAGTCGCAGCACGAATTCTGGACATCCAATTGAGAGTGGCCCAGCTAGGGATTCCATCTGTCATCCTTGGCCATCCAAGACGCTTTTCCAATTCATCGCAGCCGTTTTCGGAGAGGTGAGGCGGTGGTACAATTGCACGGCACCTCCAAACCACATGTTCCCAGTCAGCCGTAACAGCATCCAAGCCGCACTAGGGGCAGCCTGGCAGGGATCCTCGCAGGTCACCATTCAAGTCACCATCATTCTGACACATGACATGGAACCTGGCAGGGCTTACCAAACCCCCTTTCAAACAAGCTAGGTCGTGTGAGCTGAGCTGTCGCTTTTGAATAGTTTTGAAGCGCAGAGGGCAGTACATTGCAGTAGGACATGTCTAAGCACCCAACCTCTCAGACGTTACCTCCAGGACTCTCTCAAATCATGCTGGAGGCATTTGCCCTCTTCCAGCCAAAACCGAGATTCGGGGTTGATGGACAAGTTTTTTCCTAATACCCTCATGAGACCATGTCCAAGGCTCCTCACTGCTTTCCTTCCAACCAAGTTCCTCCATTCCCATACGAAATGTCTTGGTCCATCCTGAAGGTTTGGCAGGCCATCGGCCTAGAGGCCTAGAGTCTCCCGTGTCCTTTGCAGGAAACGGTGGAACATGCGCACAATATTCGCAGTGGTGAGGAAGTGAAGATCCCATTGGTGGCCTTTAATAAGAAGAATCATGTCCATAGAACCATGTTTCGGCCAAAAGAATATATAACATTTTGGACGCTGCCTGCAAGGGCGCAACATTGCGTTTATTGGGGCCTTTACGCACACATCCCCAGGAGGCCTTAGGGCACACAGTCATACGTGCCAGTCTGGCCTTCCTGTCCGTGGAACCCGGCAGCGATCGGATTTTCAACATCCGGCACTCGGCATCAGAGAGCCTTGCTTCCCTCAGATGCGTTGATTTTTCGGTCCTGCAAAGCGAGAAAATGATACCCCAAAATTCTCATGTCTGTCCGGATCTGCTGTTCCGGACATCCGGCCTCAGCCAGGGCCCTGTGGCCAGCAGCTTTCTGATGCCAAAACTGGGCTTTTTGCTGATTTTCCTGTAACCCTATGATACTAGTCCAGTCAGCCCAGAGCCTAGTTACTCGGGCCATTTCCTGAGCAGTTTTTGTTGCGCAGCTCCTGTGGTCTGCGTAGAGTACATGTAACGCGCTTGGAACTTCTTGTTTGATAGCAGCAACACGCGGGAGCAGCAAGGCACTCATTGCTATCATACTCCAGCTATCCCCCTGCGGAAGGGAAGTATTAATAATGCGACTCATCGGAGCAACCTCATCCATATAGTGTATCCACCTCTGTTGGCTGGTCCAAACGTCAAGAATTGGTGCCGAGACTGCGCTTGGCATTCCCAACCTCAAAAGAATTCTTGCAGCCAGTTGTCGGGACGCCGTATCAAAAGCCTGTCGCAAGTCAAGTGACCCAACGTACCAGTCCAGTTGAGCCTTGTGCAGCAGTGGGGCCACTGCATCGTCTGTGCCTCTACCTTTGATTTCCCCCATAGAAAGTGCACATGCTCAGCTCGAAACCGCTTGCCTCCATTTTTACGGACAGTGTGGTCAGGACGCCACCGGCTCCTCCATGCTGGACACCGCACAAAACTGTCGAAGGCACAAAAGTGCCAATTGAGCTCCAAAGTGTGTGCAGCTCCTGTACTTCAGAAAAAGTTTTGGCCGAAACCAAGTTTCCGGACATTTCTTGACCTTGACTGAGTGCTTGACGTACTGCATTGAGAGTCGTGGGTTTGATGGGAGCGCTCCATTGGGCTGGCTGCACTGCGCAGATTGGACCTAGGTGTGGGCCACCTTGGTTGTAGGCTGAGGTGCACTTCTTTTTTTTAAGAAGGGAATTCCGCGTCATATCTGTTTTCAGAGTAGAAACTCTGACGAGCAGTTTCAGTTCGTTCAATCCGGGTGGTTTCTGGCTTGGGCAGAAACCTAGGTGAGACCCGAGGCTTTGAATCCACCTCAGAAGGAAAAAATTGTTCCTTAGCGCCTAAGTTCCACTGGACCGTCCTTTGAGTCTGAGCTGGTTTCTGGCGAGTCCACTGGCTAACCGAAGATTTGATCTTCTGGGCCACAGTAGAATCCTTATCATGTCGGGAAATACATTCCTGCAGCAGCGTGATGAGGCTATGGGCCAATTTCTGATCATCGGCCGGTTTAAGGATACCCTTTGGCTTTTTCCGGGGAGGAGGTTTATCATCCCTTTCGTTTTGCTTGCTCTCCCAAGAAGAAAAAAACTGAAGCAACCCCGCACCCAAATCATCAGATTGACCCGCCGTTTTCTTTTCGTCCTCTCTTGGCTCTGTGAGGCCCATAGGCCCCTCCTTGTAACATGTTCGACCAGTCTGTACTAGTCTGTACTAGTCATTTTGGCCATGTTAAAACTTGGAACATTCCCAGTCAAATCCTTTTGTGGCTTTACAGCAGCACCAAAGCCATAGGACCTGACCAGCCATGCCCCCGCACAGGGAGTGTGCTAGTGAACTTTTTCCACTCTGTGATTTCTCAACCGGTCAACATGAGCTTGGAATGATGCCGCACAATCTTCTACGACCAGCCAGCCGAGCTCTGTTTGCCAAGTAGAAACGGAAACTCACAACTGACTGTCGCATGACATGCTTGACTCCAGGTCTATCTATGCACCGCGCATGACGTCTGAGTTTGCGTTTCCGACCTTTCGTTTTCGTTTTGTTTTTTGGTGGAAACAAATCGTCTTTTCTAGCCGCAGCATCTGGATTCCAGCACCAAGCTACAAATCCAAGAAAGAGCCACCACATCATGGCCCCACCTGGCTTACTAATGAGGGAATCCCACAAATAGTACCCATCTTTCACCAACTCAAACCAAAAAGAGTCCTTAGTAACATCAGGTGAAAGGTTACCTGTCGGCCAAACCCGTCCCAATCCACCAAGTCACTTGTGACCCAAGTTGCAAATTGCAAAGTGCCTTGCCAAGTTCTGCTGCTGGCGTCGTGCACAGCGCGCCGCTAGCATCCATCAGCAGAGGCACTTGTTGAGCCAGCGCAGTAGCATTTCGCTGCCGCCATGGCCGCCCCGGTCGCTCCGAGGTGAGGGGGGCCGGTAAAGTGTTGGAAGAAAAATCTTCCCAGCCAGCACTAAATTAAGGCGCGGGTTACCCCGTGGTTTTCCAGGTCCAGAACCTGGTGCTCTATTGAATTCTCTTCGCCCCTCAGAGGAGGTCTCGTTTTTTTTCTTTTTTGGCATTTCTTCATCTTTATTGATTTTTGTCACATTGATTTGTGGTTCTGTTTTTTCTTCACACATGCAACAACATGCCATCCACGTGGCGACAGCCACGCTTAACTGGACCACTCTGCCCCATCGTTCGTCGATGGCCCGCATCAACCAAGTAGAGGAGGTGTAGTCGGTGATGCCATTGCTATGTTTGATTACCGGAGGATAAACACAATGTAAAAAACCATCATGTAAGAACCATTACCATCTGGTTATTTAACATAGCCATGGAAAACCCCCGAACTAAATGAAGGTTTCTAGCTGGGAAAATCATCCGAAATTGGTCATTTTCCATGGCTATGTTCGTCACAACCGGAGGGTAAATGTCCATTTTGGTTGGAAACACACACTCCACCAACGTCACCACACCGCCTCTTTAAAGGCGCCGAGCAGGCCAAGCCACTGCGGCATGGCGCCAAGCGACGCTAAGGCAGCCCTCCACTCGCCCGGACCATCACAGGCACTGATGGCCTCAAGGCTGACTGAATTAGTTTGCGCCTGACATTTAGAGGATCTTTTTGGAAATGGTGATGGATGAACATAGGGGGATTTATATAATATGATTTGATGATTTAATGGGATTTGCTATCACACAAGTGAATTTAACTTGATTTATTAATAAGGAAAATGTTGGATTTAACCACAGTTTAACTTGATGAAGCGAGCACTTCAAGTGACCGGTGAATGATAACCAGTAACTAATCTTGTGATGATCTTGTGATGGTTAGTATATGGATGTATATGATATATGTATATGGCTACTTTTATGCTCCTGTATCAAGTTAGCAGCCTGATCGCGTACAAGTATGATGATCACAGCTTATTTGCATTGAAAGGAACATGATTGGACATTGGCTCGTCCAACATCACGGGTGATCACTGATGCAAGCCCCCACAGTGGTTGATTCATGTATGATTACTGAATGGTTGAGACATATCTTGATGTCATGCTGTCAATTCCTTCTTTCATCTCTTTTCGTCGAAATTCGTAATTTCAGAATGTGATTTCAATCCTCTAGGGAAAGAAAGAAACGCGCGTTCCCTTTGAAACAGCATAAAACAATCCTTTTCCCAAAGGGCTAGAACGCTGATCATGCGGTTTCTGATCCAAATATTCTGTGCACTGCATTGAGAGGGGGGGAAACTTGCCAAGTGGGGTCTGTTTTTGCCCTGTTTGACCCATCTCCATTTGGAGGTTTCCTAAAATAGGGGTACCCCCAAATCATCCAAGTCATTAAACTATGATATTGTTGAAACCTATGGGTTTGGGGATCATTTTAGGAAGCCGCCCATGTTCAAAGAACTTCACCTTTGTCATACCCTCCGGTAAACTCACACAACTATGGAAAATCACCATTCTTAATATAGGCAAATCAACCATGACTGGCCATTTTCAATAGCTATTACCAGGATGTCCACCAACTGATAGGCCACGGTGCCGCATTGTAGCTGGCAGTGGCCACTGCAGCCCCTTTTAACTGCATGGCCATCTGCCATTGGTCAGCCTGGGACGTGGCCGCAAGCACATCCCCAGGCGATGAAAACCCTACTCTTGTCATATCGCATATCCTGATATTTAAAGAATTGAACACACACACACACCCAATCAGAGATGATGATATTATGTAATACTATGGCTACTATTGTGTAACACGGAGATTATCATGTTAGCATAATCATATGGAAATCTAGAACGTGTTTTGTTACCCCAGTGGTGGTGGAGGGTTCCCCTCTGGCAATTGAGCTTGTCAATGGACAAATATTTCGTCTCTGCCCACTTACCTGATGGTGTTCCCATCCAAAATGGAAAAGTTCGATTGCCATGTGGGTTTAACCTCGGTTTGTCTCAAAACATGGTACTATCCCACTATATCTCATGATATTATGCTTGAGAAAAAAAAAAAAACGAAAACCTTCAATCCCCATAAAGCCCAGGCCCAGCCCCAGCTTCCCCCGCTTCGGCCTCTCCACAGGATGACGTGCAGCTGTTGAAGCAAATTTGATCCGCTGCCAGGCGAACCATCTGGAGATCCTGCTGTCTGAAGCAAAGCTGATGTCAGACGAAGGATGGCATCATCCGAGATCCAACAAATGGGGATCACAGATTTCAGTCTAGTTTTTAGTATGAACCATCTATTTTTAGGGGTACCTAATTTTGACCCATACCCAAATGTCACAACTCATGTAAGGGTTGAAAGTCACGAATGAAACCAGAGCTCTGGGTTTTACATGGTTTTACCATGTGAAGAGCTCTTAGGCCTGAAACGATTGAGGTTGTCTTGTTGGGGGAGCCACTTTGGCCCAAGATGGCCCAAACCTCCATCAGTTGCAGGGCTGAGAGCCACAAGCTCTGCATCTGGCAGGCATTGAGGGCAACGCCAAAGCTGATGAGATCGCGTTTCAACTGTCGCCTCAGGCTCTGGGCCAGACCGTGGTTGCCTGGTGGTGGACCCAGCTGCAAAACCGACGTTGGTGCAGTGGTCGATCCTAGATGTTCGAATTCATAGGGATGGAAAATTCAAGACATTTCAAACGACGCGAAGCAGGGCTATCCTACCACTTCAATTTTGCCTTCAATCTGGAAAGTTCCTGCCCCGAGCCTTGCCATTTCCACCAACGCCAGGAAGGCTCCCTGCCACCTGTACCCCGCCACATGGACGCTGGCAGCGCTCGGCTCATAGCCCTGGATCTGCAGCTCACCGAAGATCTGCAAAGCTACGGGCCAGGCACCTGGCGCAGTACCCCGGTGGCTGTGGGATGCTGTGATCAGCTGGGTGAGCTATGAGGAGCCATGGGTGGATGTTTCCTGAAATGGCGGGACCCCAAATCATCCAAAATCTTAGACCATTTTAGGGCTTGAAAGAACCATGGTGACTTGCGGACCCCCCATGGCTTAAGAACACACCCAAATGTTGGTATGTTAGGTGGTTGAACCGGCGTGATGATAGAGACTTCTTGCGCAGATCTTTAAGAAAGACATGGAAAAGCAGCTTGGAGGTTCACCTTCCCAGCCTTGACAACCATCCATGGCAGCATTGCATCCAATGAGGCTAGGTCTTGTAGCAGCCAAGGCCAGCCCTTGCCGCCACGCTAGGCCTCGGTTGTGGCAGTGATGGTAGCCCCCCGGAAAATGAGGGCTAAGTTCAGTTTCCGGAATTGAAGGTACCTAAGCTATGTGAGGTCCATACAAGGCCCTTTGACAAATGAACACACGACAAAATATTGACTTCTACGGCACCCGTCTTTCATATTTTTGGCTCATGAATGGCCAGAGGGACCGCAGTTACCATGTGGAAAGTATCCTCCACTTGTTCCTTTCTAGGCCCAGACACCGGAGGAACAGGTGGAAATGGATGCCCCAAAGAGGATGCGATCGGCTTCAAGTCGGCCCTCCTGCGACACAAATCAACCCTCAAAAAACTGGTGGTTGAGAAAGTTGGGATCATCCCGTCTCCCAGAAAACCACCAACCAGAGAAGGGAACTGTTGCTGGAGGCAACCGAGGGTTGTTCCAAGGCCAAAATCCCTGCTGCTGATGTTCGGATCCCAGTCCTGACATCCCTTTAGCAGGTACAATGCACCGGGCCATGGCACTGTTCCTACTGTAGCAGACAGGCTGACCAGGTTGGGCTGCACCAAATCCTGCCGCGATTGTGATGGAGTGACTAAAAGGCGAAAATAAAGGCCAGTAGCCTTTCCTTGTGGCTCCAAGCAATGATCCCATCAATTATCACCTTCATTTTGGGATTCATTCTCTCGATATATCATTGAATCATTACTTATCCTTTCTTGGGAATCTGGATCCCCCAATCGCTCCAAACCGCCTGCTCCCTCCGTTCACCAGCCACTGGATAGCCATTCACCACAGCCCCCAACCTCAACACCTCCCTTAATTGGTGAACAACCAATAGTTAGTTGTAAAGTTCCCTTAATTGGTGAACAACCAATAGTTAGTTGTAAAGTTCCCTTAATTGGTGAACAACCAAATCAATCAACATTTCTTCCCTTCATTGGTGAATAACCAATAGTTAGTTGTAAAGTTCCCTTAATTGGTGAACAACCAATAGTTAGTTGTAAAGTTCCCTCAATTGGTGAACAACCAATAGTTAGTTGTAAAGTTCCCTTAATTGGTGAACAACCAATAGTTAGTTGTAAAGTTCCCTTCATTGGTCAATAACCAATAGTTAGTTGAAAAGTTCCCTTCATTGGTGAATAACCAATACTAGTTGTAAAGTTCCCTTAATTGGTGAACAACTAATAGTTAGTTGTAAAGTTCCCTTCATTGGTGAACAACCAATAGTTAGTTGTAAAGTTCCCTTCATTGGTGAATAACCAATAGTTAGTTGTAAAGTTCCCTTAATTGGTGATGTTGGTTATCAATCAACATTTCTTCCCTTAATTGGTGAACAACCAATAGTTAGTTGTAAAGTTCCCTTCATTGGTGAATAACCAATAGTTAGTTGTAAGGTTCCCTTCATTGGTGAAAAGCCAATAGTTAGTTGTAAAGTTCCCTTCATTGGTGAATAACCAATAGTTAGTTGTAAAGTTCCCTTAATTGGTGAACAACCAATAGCTAGTTGTAAAGTTCCCTTAATTAGTGAACAACTAATAGTTAGTTGTAAAGTTCCCTTCATTGGTGAATAGCCAATAGTTAGTTGTAAAGTTCCTTCATTGGTGAATAACCAATAGTTAGTTGTAAAGTTCCCTTAATTGGTGAACAACTAATAGTTAGTTGTAAAGTTCCCCTCATTGGTGAATAACCAATAGTTAGTTGTAAAGTTCCCTTAATTGGTGAACAACTAATAGTTAGTTGTAAAGTTCCCTTAATTGGTGAACAACCTTATCAATCAACATTTCAAGGGAAAATTGGTGAACAACCAATAGTTAGTTGTAAAGTTCCCTTCATTGGTGAATAACCAATAGTTAGTTGTAAAGTTCCCTTCATTGGTGAATAACCAATAGTTAGTTGTAAAGTTCCCTTNAAAGTTCCCTTCATTGGTGAATAACCAATAGTTAGTTTTAAAGTTCCCTTAATTGGTGAACAACTAATAGTTAGTTGTAAAGTTCCCTTAATTGGTGAACAACCAATAGTTAGTTGTAAAGTTCCCTTCATTGGTGAATAACCAATAGTTAGTTGTAAAGTTCCCTTCATTGGTGAATAACCAATAGTTAGTTGTAAAGTTCCCTTCATTGGTGAATAACCAATAGTTAGTTGTAAAGTTCCCTTCATTGGTGAACAACCAATAGTTAGTTGTAAAGTTCCCTTCATTGGTGAATAACCAATAGTTAGTTTTAAAGTTCCCTTAATTGGTGAACAACTAATAGTTAGTTGTAAAGTTCCCTTAATTGGTGAANAAAGTTCCCTTCATTGGTGAATAACCAATAGTTAGTTTTAAAGTTCCCTTAATTGGTGAACAACTAATAGTTAGTTGTAAAGTTCCCTTAATTGGTGAATAACCAATAGTTAGTTGTAAAGTTATAACATGTCATATACCCTCTGGCAAAATAAAATGGCTATTGAAAATGGCCATAGAAATAGTTGATTTTCCCATTAAAAATGGTGATTTTCCATAGCTATGTTAGTTTACCAGAGGGTAACCCATTTATAGATGGGATAAACCCCTAACTTCGGGGACTTCCGAAGCATCTCAGCAGACCCCTGGGATGATCCGCCTGCGTCATCCATCGCAACAGCTCCAACGTCAAGGTCCAGGGCTTCGCGGCCGAAAGACAGGCACTGAAGCCCAGCAGGTCGCGGTGCAGGTGCTCCTCTGTGAGATTTGGGGATTGAAATGGTGATTTTCAATGGGATTTCGTGGGATTTTGATGAGATTATATGCAGTTTCATGGTGATTAAATGGGATTTCGTGGGATTTAATTGTCGCTTCATGGAATTTGATGGGATTTCATGCCAGGATCCCGACACCCGTTGAGGTTCAAAATGAGTAATGAAAACCATGATACTCGTTACATATGGAATATCCCTGCGGTTGTATATGGAATCTCGACATTTGTAGACCACTTACCAACTCGGATATCTTCGGGAACAATGCTTTGGACCCGAAAATTTAGGGGGAAACCTTTGAAAAAAGAATATGTAAATGGCCATAACTGGGGAGGTTTTCAGACACATCCATATCTTGAATGTGTCAGACCACCGCTTAATAGAGATTTGGAGGTGATTCAGACAAGATCCACACTTCTTAGTTGATCTGGAAAGCCGAGTCATCAATGCCCAAAAGCCCGAAAGAACGAATCTGTGTAATTTACCTCAACGGGTACCATTGTCTTCTATGTGAGTGCCATTGTGCAACTGTGTTCAAATAGAAAAATCATACACAGAGCACCCCAAACTCCTCGTCAAAGAGGTCCAACAGCTGTAAAGCGCTAGGCCACCGGGAAGACTCCTCTGGCTTTGCGCCCGATGTTGACATGGAGAGCCTTCAACCAATGGGAAAAACACCTGGAGAAAAAAAAGAGGACACAGCCATATGGAGGTGTCCTAAAATAGGGGTACCCCGAGATCATCCATTTTACTAGGGGTTTTCCCTTATAAACCATCCATTTTTGGGTACCTCCATTGCTCCTCACAAGCCGAAATGGCTGAGTTGTAGGTGATGGCATCCACCAACTCCGGCACGACGAGGCCCAGGGCTCTTCGCCAATGACCTCGGGCTCCAACATTGGGAGCTACCACACAGAGACCCAAAAAATCCGGTTCGACACATTGAGCCACGTGAAACATATGAAATCGGAATTCTATCATAGATGTTCAGCTGATCATCAACTAACCATCGTCTCTGGCTAGATCATAAAGGTGCAAAGAATTGTCCTTCGAAATTTCCATGATTTTGCGATGCTTTGCCATGACTTGCCCTCATGAGGCCCGTAGTTCCCAAGGGGGGACAGCGGAATGGGGGATCTCATGGTATCTCTTTGGCCGAGACGGTGGATGCCATCACAAAAAAAGGACATCTCAGGAGATAGCTCAAAAATTGCCAGTTTCCTAACTATGGTTGTCTCAACCATCAAAGTTGTTTTTTGTTTCACGGGTTTCTCCATGTGTGTTTTCGCATGGTTTTCCCCATGTTTTCTCAGAAACAAAGAAACCCCCATGGTCCCAGGACGACTTGGAGCCACCTCTCCGTTGCAAGGCGTTGAGAGCCGTGTTCACGGTGATCCCATTGGCTCTGACGCCCTCCAACATCATCCCTTGCAACCTGGAGCAGATGGAGCCCAGGGAGGGTAAATCACTTGGGTTGCAAGACATTTCATTCAAAGACACCTACCAGTAAGTTATTCTAGACACATTTATTTTTTCTTTCTATAGACATTTTAACTTTGCTGTACTGCTTGTTTGTTTCTACCAAACAGGATCATAGACTTGAATCGGTTTGGAAGAATCCTTCCAAAGTACTGCTTTGTTGTGTGGACCTCTGAGGAATCCGCCCGACCGGAGATACTTCGTGATAGCTCTATGGGATGAAGGCCAGTTGAACTCCCTATTGATGGTGCTATGACCATCCCCCAATTAATGTGGCTGATATATCCGATCAAATATGTCCATTATCCTTGTCACATCCCATGAAATATCCGATGTTTTAATGGTTAAATCATGTTAAATCTAACTGTTCACCATGGCAAATATTTAACACAGCAGCATCTCCCACCGAGCCAAGGGACCAATGTAGGGACTGAACCCAACGGCGACGTAAGGCTCTCAGAACGGAGGTATAGCTGATGACCTTTGCTTCAGTGGATTGGTTTAACGGAAGATCTAGAGGAAACCATGGTTTTCGCATGTTTTCGCCAGCATTTTTAGGTGCTTCCTGTAGATTTTTCCCATCATGAAATGCTGGGACTGGAATTTGCTACATTGGAAAACAGGGATGCAATCGTCTCTGTTGCTTCAAAATGTTCTTGGATGCGTCACGTCTGTGGTGCTAAGCTCATCCCTGCCTAAAAACATGGAAAAAAACACTTGAAGACTTTGCATGGAAGTGTAAGAACCCTGGAAAGTCCAGGATTTTTCGCAATGTAAGTGGTCTGCCACCAAAATCATCCAAAAATCACTGCCTGGAGCCACGGGCTGCGGCTGGGCCCACAGACATTGGGCTGCAGCCTACGGCGGTTGCTCCACAGTACCAGGGCTTGCAACCACTGGGAGACGGCCAGGGCGGAATTGAAGCAGATGAGTTCTTCCTTCAGCGGGCAAGATCAGGGCCAATTCCTGGTGGCAACTCCCCTGAGAATTGGAAAAGCCAACCAGATTCTAGATCTTCCCTTCAAACGATGGTTTTCCAGTGTTCAATCCTGCCTGGTCTACCATCTGAGTATGGTGGAAATTTGAGCAATGCATCTTACTCTTAAAGTCTTAGTTCCAGTGATGCATTCCCCATTTTGTCCCATTTTGACTGCTCAAAATTGCCTGTGTTCGGTGAGTTGATCGGCAAGACACCCGCCCTGTGTGGCAAGTCTGCGGCGATGGAGTGGTTGCCACCGTTGCCACTTGCCACCGCGCCCGTGGTGGGCCTCAATTTTTCATAGCTGATGAAACACAAAAAAAAAAGTACTGTATGGTACCATAATCCCTTTCCACGAGATGAAGATTGACCACTCAAGCTCCCAAACCATCCCAAACGAAGGTTAACCCACCTTGGTGCTATTCGACAAGCGTGGTGATAGTGACCAACAAGCATCGGCCTCCGTGCCAAGGGGCCAATTCCGGCATCCATGGCACTTGCTCCACCATTGTGACAGACCCGGGCACCATCTCAGTAGCGTCAGCCATGGCACCGCGACAGGGCTGCAGTGATTTTTTGGGGGCCCAAGGCCATGGTTTTGGCACCTGGATTGGAAAAGTTGGAAGCGCAAATTTCTCATGTTCTGCTATGAATCATTGTAAATCTACACAAATATCAAAAGTCCTCCAAGCCTTGTTTGCGGACCCCACATCAAGTTGAAGCGAGCGGGACTGCAGTCACATTTTCATGGGGGGCGACTCAACAAAGTAACTTGGGAACCATAGCAAGTGCGAATGAGCTGGGACAATGTGATCAACATGTTTCTGCATTTTAGGGTGACTTCTCAAATAGGAGTCCCAGGGAAAAAAGATGATCCATACAAGTCCCCCTGGGTTTTGTCTGGTTCAAGATAGATACCCTCAGAATGGTTCCGGATCAAACCACTGTTAAACCTGGTGTTAACATCCCAAGAAAATGAACAAACTACGAATATATACATGCAAAAAATATGTATAGATAATATTTATACATATGCATATATATATATATATCCTCCGTAGTAACCCCAACCATAGATACTCTCGGGATGTTTGACCCCATTACTTTGGTTTTGAATGGTTTTGATTCATTGCGACCCCAATCCAACCCCCCTCAAGGCCGCCGAAGAATTTTGAACATCTGACGTTGGCGGCACCGGCGGGCTCGTGACGATGGCATGGCAGCCATCTCACGACTAGCCTCCCTTTTCCTATCTACGCATTGGTGATAGCCAGATGTGACCTGTGTCAGATCTGCTTATGGTACGTGGATTTCTCCACCATTTTCGGGTACCAAAAAAACGTCGACCATTTGGTCTAAAACCCTCGTTTTCTGACTGAACATGTCCATAGAATAGTCGGTAGTTGTCCCCCAAATTTAGGACAAATCCACATGACTTGAATTTCGTCCCAACTCTGCGTCTGTGGACACAGGAAGAGACTGACTCTGCGGCATTCTCCAAAGTAGTTACACCACAAACGTTGGTCCATAGCTTTGACTGTCCATCCCCTGATTCCACGATTCCGGCCCTCAAATTAGCGGAATTGATGCCGGCCGATGTTCACAAAAAACTGGAAAAAAACAACGACTTTTCTGATTTTGAAGGTCCTCAATTTTCACCCAAACTTCTTTCCCTGGTGGGATCGATTCGCTTTTTGTTTCGTTTCAGGCGGTGGCCCTCCTGGCGCCGTCTCACATCAGCCGCTGGTTGTGTCCTGGCGATGGTGGGATCATCTATCCCGTTTCGAGGTTTCCAACAAGGAAAATGGGGATATCCCCAAATCATCCAAGGAAAATGGATGACCATGACTTAGCTCTGGATGACCATGACTTAGTTTTTAAACCTCTAGTGACGACTGGGGCTCCCCCATGACTTCAGAAACCTCCAAATGCGCCGCTTGAAACAATCAGTAACAATCTGAAGAGTCGTGGTGAAAGGGGTTGGCAGGGGTTCTTGGTAATATTGGTTACATTTTGATGAATCTTCTACCATAGATCAATGGATTGGTTTAAGAGAAAGTCTTCACCGGAAACCATGGTTTTTACCACCAGCTTTTAGGGCGGAAACCTGTAGATTGTCCCATCCAATTCACAACTATACTTTATTGTGGAAGGCAGTATCTAATTATTTGTTAAGGTGTGCTTATTGGCTTTGTTGCGTGTTTGGGTAATAAAAATTGCCACATAAGTTTTCTGGAACATACTGTTCCTGCCATACCTACCACATATGGTTTCCAAATGCTGCATCTTCCACTACATCCCATTCTTGGGGGGTTCTTCTCAACTGCCAAGGGCACGTCTGTGTCTAACAGAAAGATCTCGTTGTGACATCTCGTTCTGATTTAAAAAAAAAAGATCTTTGGTGGCTACTGTTCTATGTTCTTGAAGTTTTGACGGAAACAGCGCTACCTTCATCACTCGAATTTAGCTCTCCGTGTTTCATTCATATATGTGATGAACAGTATATACTAACCAATGATAAAGAAAGTCGTGATCAAAGATTTCATCATCTAAGGAAAATCAAATCAAACCAACTAACGAAATCTTGCCACTTCGTCGCAGTTCCCAGTACCGTAACCTACCATCCTGAACCCTAGAGCTGTCGCATAAACATGTGGATTGTGCATATCACATGCGATGTGTGGGTTGATCTTTGCTGTGAATGTGTATACTGAATGATGTGGGATTCACAAAATGCCATAACGCTCAAGTCATCATCATTTCGATAGTATAAACAATGCCCAAGTAGCCAAATGCATCCAGATGGTAGGTTTATTCATGGAATGTGCTTTCTCAATTTCGTGAAGTCGCTTGATCCATTCTTCTGCCTGGCCACCCTCACGACCAACCTGGATGATTTAGATCACTTGTTTATACCTCGGAAGCAACGGTTGATTCTCCGATGCTATAGGGAAAAGATTCAGGTACCAAACTACCCATCCAGCCGGGAAACCCCCAGAAAACACCTTGAAAGAGGGCATCTGATCTCAACTGTTGCGACGTGCAAAGCCGTCCATTTTTCAGACGTTGAGGAATGTCCGAGCAGATTTACAGTCATTTAAAAATCCAACGCCTTTCCCATTTCAGCATTGGATGGAGTGAAACTCAGAAAAAAAGAAATCACCAATTCATCTCACTTCTGTCACTTCTTGCTCTGGTCTTCAACAGATTGTGCACGGTCTTCTGCAATCTGTCCTGAATTGAAGTCATCGGCTTGGTGAAGTCCCAAAACACACAGGGTTTTAGTGAATTGAGTCAGAGGCCTGAGATCATGAAGGTTGATTAGAGACTTGGACTACCCGAAGGGGACACCCTGCCTGAGATGATTTTGACTTTGATTATGTTTGTCATTCCCTAATATCATCACTGATGATGATTGTTACCATTACTATCATTATTGTTGTTGTTCGGGGGGTGGGGAAAAAATAAAAGAAACTGTCCTTCACCATCATCTTCATACGGAAAGAAGACATCCATCACATCTTTGGGCGCAATGGCAATCTCCGAGTCAGCTGTCAATCCGAGACTGGAAACCGTGCGGTCACCGGCCAGGTATCCAGTAATGGGCTCCCCGGTGTGCCGTTGGCCAGTCTTGCCGAAGAAATTGAACTCTTCACCGTCCTTGCACCGTTGCGTTTCATTGGGGAACAGAATGTGATATATGATATAGTGGGATATATACCATCCGGAACCATCCGGCAACCAAATTTCTCAAGTGAAAAAGCTCGTTTTACTGGGGGTTTTCATGGGAAACCCATCTATACATGGGGGGTTTTCCTGCAAGCCACGATTGATTCCCGGATGGTAATGGGATATAATAATCGACAAATATGAAATTTGGGTTTGTCTGAAATGGAGGAGCCATCATCTTGGATTGGCGTTGGGACCATTCAGAAGTCAACCTATTCCCAGTACACTCTGGTGCCCTGCCAGTTGTAAGTTGGTGTTTAACCCCATTAACTATAGATATATCTACCACAAGTCCTACTTATTCGAGTTATAAACCAACTTAGCTATCTTGGGGTTACCACCTTGTAGATTCCCAATTCGTGGTGGATGTCTCGCTAAATCCGGGCATCTGGGAGAAGAGCGCGACCTCCAAGAATCAGCCAAGGTGTGTCGCATTCCAAACCGATCCCAGGCTTATTGCGCCAAGCATAGACACCTTCCGACTTCAGATAGCGTTCCAAAAAGGAAAACAACGTGGATGCCTTCATCTCCGGGTGAAGTGGAACCCTCCGATTGAATCTTTCATTGACCAGAAAGCGCACGGAAATCTCGGCACTTGTCTCCTCCACCTTGCCTTTGGAGATTCTGCTCGGTTCGTTTTTGATGTCGTTCCCTTGCTGTTCATCCTCTGGGCTGGTGTAGCCTTTCTCGAGCTTCTTGGGAGCCATGGCCGTCAAAGTGCCAGCATCGCACTGACAGAGGCTTGAACTTGTGAAGTTGCGGAAATCCAGAGGGATGCTCGGTCAAATGTCGAAAACAAAATCAAGATTGTCAAGACAATAAGGGTGCAAAACAACCACTTCTGTGATTGTCCAAGCATGTGATGCTTGGCAAATTCAATTCTTCCAGACTTCAGTCAATGCATCACTGCCTGGTTGCATCTGAGCATCCCGACAAAGAAGAACTCGAAGATGTTGTGAAAGAAGCCGAAGCGTTCGGTGCAACGTTTGGAAAAGAACATGCTGGGCACCAAATGAAGCATGATCAAATCATAGCAACAGCCGACAAAACTCGAAAACAAGAATACAGTATATATAGATAGAAAGAGAAGCAAGTGAAGGCAAACAGGAAAACACATAATTACTTAAGGATGGAGGAAAATATGGAAAGAACCATACAAGTAAGACATACTAAGACCTTAGAAGGGAAAGGAAAGACACAATTTACCAGAATCATCCCAAAAACACCATGCAAAATCAACGGTCTTAACATCGGAAACACTAGGGAACACACAGTCTTCACAAACAAAAAAGGAAAATGAAGCAACCTTTGGAGGATCACTAAGGTTATTAAAGCAGCATCCGTCCCAGAAAATCCACCGTTGTTCCCGTGACCTGGGTAGGGCTGGTGACCAAAAGGGGCTCCAGGTGCTCCTTGCGACCCATAAGGAGCGCCCTGCAGCAATCCAAGGGGGCGCGCAAAGCTAGAACTAAGTTAAGAATAATCTGGAGATGTGATGGGAATATATATATATATATGTATGTATGTATGTATATATATATATACACCCACAAAAATATATGAATATATTTAATTTATGTAATTTATACCATGAACAATCTTGGATGAACCAAGATTGTTATGCCGCCAATAAGATGGGATATTGTGGAGATATGTACATATATAGACAACAATATTAGAAAAACATATTCGGACAACTATGGGTTCCTAATGGCTACGGACCATTCCGTAGCAACCAACGGCTCGACCAGAAATAACTCGCTGAGCGGAAAGAGTTGTGTCTTCCACCACTCTAGGGCTGGTAGGGTCTTCGCTGGGCGGTCAGGGGGATGATATGCCCAGCAAGTTAGTGCTTCGTTTTAGCTTGAACATCTTGAACGATTCGCACACATCTTAAATACCTTGCGAGTCAGTATGCGAGAGATTGCGAACAAATTAGCTAGGCTAATTTGATCTTATCCCAAAAAGTCTGCCAACATTACCCTGTGAACCTACCTAACCCCAGGCTTACCCATTGAAACGGAATACCAACAAAGCTGACCTGGAGGCGTTCACCGGCCCAACAAAATGTGAACGAAAAAGTAAGCAGCACAAGTGGGAGTGTGACTGATAAATATGGGGGTGATTTGACCATCCACAACCAGAATTCTTGCATCTATCTGGATGCAAACCAATAAAAATGTACTATTGAACGCTTCAGATGTCGCCTCGTTGAACACTGGGCCGCGTTGGTGGATGTTGCATCAATTTTTGTTAGGCTTCGGGTCTCCACTGACCCCAAATTTCCTCAATTTTGTGTGTCATTGAGAACCAAAACCCCTATGGGTAAACCCAAAATCCATGGGTTGTTTTGCCACCATTCCCAGTCCAAACAACGCCCCAGGCCTGGTTCAGTAAGGGCGGCGACTGCCAGTTTTGGAAAGATTTGGAGATGCCCGGAGCTTTAAGTTCTTGTTCATCCATTGTTTTCCATAGAGTATCTATAGATTGCACCCCAAAAAAAAGTGACCTTGGAACAAACAAAAGCATTTCCAAGAGGTTCCAAAGCTGCTGTTTAGGATTCTACTTGCTAGTTTTCAGGGGGTACCCACACCAAAATTGTTGTGCGCCCTCTTCATCCTCCAATGTTTGGGAGTCCACCAAACTTCATGAAATGAAACCCTTCAGGCTATTAAAAAAGGAACCATTTCCATCCCATTGAAGTTACTCCGCAACGAAAAGGGTCAGGTTCCACCAAAAGTTCCTCGAGTTTGCCCCTCGAAACTCCGTTCTCAGGGATAGTCGAAATCCCACAGTTGACACATTTTGCCCCGCCTGGAAGTTCATGGTGGGCGCTTGACCATGATGATAGCCAGGATTGTATCCCTGGCCAGGATAGCCTCCTTGCTGCCTGGCCCGGTGGGGGCGACCTTGAGGTGAGGCACCCTGGTTTATGAAGCCCATTGACATCCATGAAAACTACAGGTAGATCCCCTATAAACCCAAACATTAACTAAGTTATGATCACAAACTTAGCTATCGTTTCGGGGTCCCCTACCTCGTATTGGGGGATAACCAACAGTCTTATTTAAGCGCACTCAGCAGGCCTGGGCGGGGAAGGTGGCACCCCAGGCCTCAAAGGACCAGGTTTTGCGCAGAATTCCAGGGTGGAGCAGTGAAAACTGCGCCCCATTTCACCCATTTCAGGTTTCACTGATCCTCCAGAGGGTATTGGGGATGGCTCCGAATGCCGCACTCCCAAACAATGACCCAATTGGGGGTTTCCTAAACTGGGGGTACCCCCAAATCATCCATTTTAATGGGATTTTCCACTGTTAACCATCCATTTTTGGGTACCCCTATTTCAGGAAACCCTCAATTAGAGCCAACAAATCTGGGCACTCGCACGGATAGCTTTGCTCATAGGGTGCCTTGGTGCTCCCGATTGACCAATCCAAAAGCTCCCTAAAACAAGAAGTTCCAGAGAGCCCCAAGAATTTTTTTGCGGCTGTGGGCATGTTTGAGTTCCAGCACGAAATCAGGTCCGGAGTCTTTCTACCATCAAGCACTGTCCAGCACCAGAACCATTATCTCCAATCACTTCCGTGTGGAAAAAGGGCGATAATCCCAGCCACCCGAAAGGAATCTATTATACCCTCTCGTAAACTAACATAACTATGGAAAATCACCTTTTTCAATGGGAAAATCCACTATTTAAATGGCCATTTTCAATAGCTATGTTAGTTTACCAGAGGGTAATCTATTTGGTCTTGGATGTAATTATCCATGTTGGGGCTTCAGTTTGGGAGCCTGAGCCCCCGACCATCTTCATACCACTCACGTCTGAATCATCCTGAGGTCTGATCCCCTTCCCCACCCCCCGGTTGCCACAAATTCAACCAATGGGGTTGCAGGCAATGCTCCAGGAAGCACACCAGTTTGAAAGTGATAGATATGGAGGTTTCCTAATTGATCCATTTGAATGGGATTTTCCATTACAACCGATCCATTTTGGGTTACCTTTACTTTAGGGAACACAATTCCGGCATCGACCTCCATAATACACACCGGGCACAACTGAAACTGGATCAACGGCTACAGGACTAGGTCAAAATGATGAAATATACATTCAAAAAAAGATTCGATGTACCACCCAAAAATCCCCAAAAGATTGTGGATTGTTTACCATAAGCATCTGGGTTTGTCTGAAAAAAAGACAGCATCCCATGATGAATTTTCACCCGTCTCGCCTCATAGTCACTCAAGCCTCGGAGCCATGGTCAAGTTGCCATGGGATTTCTGCAGGGGCCCCTAGTTATCCAAAAAACATCGTAGAATGGGCCACCAGAAACTCCGGTCCTTGACATGTGAGAACCATCCCCATATGTTTTTTTCTGATATAGTCGGCTGACACCATGGTTTCACTGGGTAATCAATGAAGATTGACGCGCATTAGCCAAGTCCCAGACAACCAACATGGAAACCGCAAAAAAAAATGCCATGGTGAAAAGATCAATCATCTACAAGGTACCGCCCCATAGTTATAAGTTGGTTTGCAACCCTTATCAACTATAGTTATATATATATATCATGTTTTATCCCCCTATAAACCCTATCGTAAACATTCGTAAACCAAGTTATAAGCCAACTTAGCTATCTAGGGTGCCCCACCTTGTATGTTTGAGGGTCCTTGTTGTTTTCAGGAGCGAACCCCCCTCACCATACGTTGGAAGTGACCTTTTTAGATGGAAAAAAACTTGCCTCATTGTCGACCCAGAAAAATGTTTGGCAAATCTATCAATCCCCAAATAGATTCGAAAAAGGTTCAAATTACCTCTATTTTAGCAGGATTTGGGGGGGCCAATAATCTGTCAATACATCCCGAAATGGCAATTTTTTTCCGACCATTCTCAGGATGAACCTCCCTGAACACGAACCGTCAGCGGTGATCTGCGGTCAAACTGAGGTTGCCCGTGTTGCAAGTTCGAAGTCATGAACCATACCCTGTCAACCTAATTGTTTGCGTGTCGTTGCATTTTTACATTCATATATCCAAAATTGTGAATAAACATCGGTAAATCTTAGGAGAAATATGGACAAAACTGAAGTGGTACTACTTCTTGGGTTTGTCACATTGAGCCACACCTGCAGCGCCCAGTCGTTCCTTGCTTTTTGACTGGCCGGCACCGTCACTCGGATGGATCGCCCTTAAAGGGCGCCGTCATGTGACGAACCACCGGAAAACCTGCCCAGATAGCTATTCCGATAAAATGGCGCGTGGAGGTTGATGTCAAAACAACTGTCAAAAGAGTCTAATTATGGAGATTCTTCTTTAATAGCTGAAACATGCTGAAAAACAACTCGGAGATACGAAAGTCGTTTGAGAAAACCTATCGAAGTGTCCCAAAAACCATGGGTTGAGGCAACTATTTCCAATGTCGGGAATTCGTGCAACCAAGGCAAAACAGGCTGCAACAGAAATGATCGAAGTGTCCGCTCGCAATGTCAAGCCTGGATGAACAAAACCTCAGTTGAAATCGGACCATCCGTATCCAGAAATCTTGGATATGAGTTAGCATTCCCTTGCAACGACTCAGCCTCCAATTCTCTTCCGGGAGGCTCCCACATTAGTGCGAGCTGCTGACACGCTCTTGCCAGTTTTGCGGCTTTGTCCATAACCAATTGTGCTTGAGCGAACAATATGGCGTTCTCAAAATGGCTCAGAAAAGGAACATCCGGGATACCTATGGCTAGCTCTGATCTCCCCATATCTTCCCATATCTTCCCATCAAAAACAGCACCAAAATCACAGCCTTGGAAGATCACTGGCAACAGCACCTGCTGGGAAACCGGCCTCTCTTCGGCCGGGAAGAGAGGCTCGTTTCGGGTGAGACGCAAGCCGCAGCCTCTGGATCTCCGGCTGGGACCTATTGGATGGATATAGATGGAACATTTCTCCCATGTTCTAGGTTTCCAACTTTTGTCATTCGGCTGTGTCAGAAAATTGAGGGGAATTTTGTCCCAATTCTCATGGAAGATCGTCGTGTGGCTTTTCCCTATTGAAATCGCCAGGAAAAAATCCTTTTCAGACACACCAATTGATTTGAGGCTCAACAGACACCTTGGCTCCTAAAACCCCCATCTCCGCGAGGATCCAGAGGCGCAGTTTCATTTCTTTCGTCGGATTTTCCACTGAAGCGCCGGACCTCTGGTGGCTCTGATTCATCGGCTACCCCAGTCTCAGGGCTTCGTCATCTGATGACTAGTGTGGGTTCATCCACAAAGTCCTCGATTTCCTCGGGGTATATATGGTGGCTATAAGTCAACACCCTGGTACCTAGTGAACATCTTGGCATCAAAATAGCTGGTAAATGGATGTTCATCCCACTAAAATGGATAAATTCATAGGTTTGACCCATCCCCATACTGCCATGATCATTATCCACTTGTCTGACTGATCCAGTCAAGCCCCTCATTTCCATTGCCTATCAGATCAAGGACATCCCATCATTTTCCGAGAAGCTTCCATTCACTATATTAGAATCCCATCAAATGTCAATCAAATATCGAACTCCCCAACATACTCATCCTTTCAGCTGAACAGCTTTTTTATGGCCCTTTTTTCATAACATCCACCACCGTTCTCTCGCCGTTCGAGGCCTCACTTTGGGCGGTGGCGGTGGGAGTCAATAGAACAGCGTAGCTTGCGCAGCATGGGCTCCTGCACCCTTAGAACTTGCTGGAACTCAGTCATCACGTCACGACGCCTGACCGGAAAAGAAAGGCAGGCCTCCATGTTTTTTTTTGTCCAAAAAAAACTGAAAGGGGGTGACAGGTCATCTTTTTTCATCCTCCGATTCTGATAAAAATAAATGGATCTATGGAGATTGGACTGACTGAATGAACGAAAATCGGGGATTAAGCAATGAAAAACTGTGGTTAACCAACAATACATCTGGATCTATCCGTGCAAAATTGAGATTTAATGGATTGCACCATGTATTTTATGGGAATATTTCATGGAAAGTTTCAGATGTCATAACTACGAAGATTGAACTATCTTGATTAACAAGAATATATGGGGTTCAACTAACAAAAGTTGGGTTTTGCCAGCAGAAAGTGTGGCTTTATCACCACTTAAATGGTGGTTGAACTAACAAATGGTCGAAATTTCCCAGCCCAACAGTTGGGACATGTGGGATGAAACCAACTGGGATAGAAACCCACTTCTTGATTACACAATTAATGTGCCATGTCTGTGTTGATGAGAGCTTTGGAGAAACTGAAATAAGTTCGAATCATGATTGGAAGTCTCGAATTCGGAAACCTTGAGAGGATGAGTCTACATCTTCACCCTCCACCCCTACAACTCCCCGTCAAATTCCCACTTGCAGGATCATCCCACGAATCGTAACTGGTTGGTAAACCTGGTTAGCAAGTCCCTGGTGGTTTCTCCCATCTATAAATAACTATGCTTCTTATCCACTTCAGGGGAATGATCCTTCAAGCCCCCCCTCCTTCCCCGCCTGTTGTTGGCGATATGTAGCAAATCTCTGGGGGTCGTAGCTATCTCCCAGGTGTGGGTCGACCTTGGCTTTCCAGAAGATTTCACATAGGAAACCCATGGAAAACCTCCATTGAGTTCGGGGATTTTTCCAGCTTGCCACGTTTGATTGCTGGAGGGCAGGTTGGAAAACTTTTTTGGGACTGCCAAAGTTTTTTATCAGTCAGGCTAGATTATCCAGGGTCACAGTATTGGTATTGACGGCATAAAACGCCTCCATTCAGCAACATCAGTTCATATCCACCTTCATGCTTCAAGTTGTGATGAGCTTCCCCAGTTTCTTTGAGTCTTGTAGAAACATATAGCATGTTCCATAGGCTTAACGATGATGTCCCCAGAAGACTGAAGATATCAAGACCCTGCCAGAGCAGGTTTCCGGAAAGCTTCTGCTATCAAACTAAGGCCGCACTGGGACCGCTCCAGACACTCTGGAACTACTCTGTCTATATCTCAGACATTCCTTACCTATCATTGGACTCATATCGCCCCTTACAGATCCCAATTTTCTTCGGATCCATCAGGTGGCTACCTATCTCTCAAATGGCACTTTGATATCTGGGTTATGGGTTACCCTCTGGTAAACTAACACAACTATGGGAAATCACCAATTTAATGGGAAAATCCACTACAAATGGCCATTTTCAATAGCTACGTTTAATTACCAGAAGGTAGCCGACAGGTGGCTTTCCTTACCGACCCAGCTGCACCTCATGGTAGATTCCATGGATGAGGCCGCTCGCAGAGTCTGCGCCGTCTGCGCCAGCGGAGTTCACCAATCGATGGGGGGCTGTCTGAAAATGTGGTGTACCCCTTAATATACCACAAAATACCTCAAAATAGTCATTCTGAATCATTTTGATATATTTTACTTCATTGGATTTGGTTGAAGGGAAAATCTACAGGAAACCGCGGTTTTTCCCATGAAATCTGGGGGCTCCTGTAAATTTTCCCTCAAACCAATCCAATGATTACTGGGAAAAAATGCTTTCTGTACCATCTTTTGGAGATACCAACTTGTTCCATGCCTATGCCGAAAATCAACCCCTGGCGGCGCGTTCGAAGGGACGATGCCCTTAGGAAGTCCCCAATGCGTGGGGTATCCCATCTACAGATGGATGAAGCAACTATGGTGATTCTCCACTTATTCAGGGGAATGATCCTCTAAGTTTCGGTTCTTAAATGTTATTACCCTGTGGTTATTTAACATAGCCATGGAAAATCCCCTATAATTGGAGGTTTTAATGGGAAAATCATCCAAAATTAGCCATTTTCTATGGCTATGTTAAATAACCAGAGGGTAAATGTTATTCAATGTTATTAACCACTTACTTTCGAAAGTGCGATGATCCTATGCTAGGAATGCCCTGGCGGAGATCCATAGAGGTCCCCCCAATAATCCTTGAGAGGGGGCCGCTGAGCGATTGTGAAGGGACTGGACCTGCAGTCCTTTGATGTCACAGAGTAACATTGGAACTCGAAATTCATTGCCGCCCCTTTTGGAGCAACACATCGCATGGATATTATATGTCACGAGAAAAGCATCACCCGAATGTTTCGAGTCATCAAACTCCAAACCTTCCGTGATTTGCTCAATGTTTCTTTCCACCACCACTCACAAAAAGTCTCACCCCACCTTCACAGCCCAAAAGAAACCAGTTGAAAACATAGGAAAAACATCATCCTCCCACCTCCAACCAGCCTTGCCCAGCAGGGTCCCTACCGAATCATTCAGGGCTGCCTCGCGCAACCTTGCTTCTGGACAAAGAGAATTTCATGTGGCTGCTTGGATGTCATCCCAGTCGGTTTGTGGTTGATAACCATCGGTATACTGTAAACTACCCCCATTCTTAGATATGAGTGCGATAAACCCCCAGTTTAGAGTAGTTTATATGGCTTGCGAACCACTTTTTTAAAAACTGGGATCCTGTGTATCCAAGTTGAACTTATTCTCTGTGTAAACAGCAGAAAAAATCTGAGTGGGGCTTTGTCATTGGAGGGAGGGATGAAATTAGTAGCTTGCGAAAGCGAAATTCTCCCTCCATCGAAAGGGCGATGGATTTCTTGACCCAGCAAATTGGTACCGTAAAATATGCACAGGTACTCAAAAATGCTGGCATCCGTGCATGCTTCTGCACTGCCATTTTTTTCATGGATTTATCAGTCTGGACCGTTCATTACTTAGAAGATCTTGGAAGTAACTAGTACACATATGGCTAGCCATAGTTCCAAACATGTTTGAATAATGTGGGGATAACCTCACGAATCCCGGACTCACCTGGGATGATCCTCCCCCGCTGTCATCCCCCTGTGCCACGGCACCGCAACATCGTCCGGCGCGTCCAATCGTCCATCGGGGCGGTGGAGGGCCGGCTCTCCTCGTTGGGATGATCATGGGAGATGATTTCTGGGGGTTTTCACCAACAGTTCGGCCGGGATACTGACCCTTACTTTCACCCGACTTTCTAGGGACGTTGTGGTGAGGTCATTCGAATCCAGATGCTTGGGGTTTGACATGTTCAAACCTGATCGGCTTCGACCGCAGGCCATCTTCTACTTTCTCACATTTCTCACCCAAGAAAAGGAGCCAAAACACATCAAAACAGCTCCAACGCATCAAACTGCCAACCGTTTCCAACTTTCCAAGCCCCTGCAGCTTTCCTGCGTAGGCTCTGGCCAATCCTCTGGAGGGTCCTCCTCCACAGGTTCCTGCCTGACGAGCGGCATGGGGATGCATGGGGATTGGGCTCTTCGTGCAGCAGGCTGGTGGATTTAAGCCTCAACCTTGCACTCGGATTTTCGATGATTTTCTGAAATCATTGACCCCCCAAGCAAATGGCTGCGTTGACCTTCAAAAACAAATGACCACCTGGCAGTTCAAAGCGATCCTTTCAGGGTTACTGACTCAGTTCAAAGCTTAAGCGACCTCAATCCAGTTACAAGGGTTGAAATATTGTGAGTGAAATCAATCCAAAACAAATCTGTCTTAATGTTATTTTCACCAAACCAGCTGGGTTTGAACCAGAAAAATGCAAAGAGCTGTCCCAGATCGACCCTCTTGTTTCATGCATTCCATGCATATGTGGGGAAATCAAGAAAAGCCTGGGGGCCTGGGGTAAAGTCTGTAACCTTATTTTCCCTATTGACATTGGGTAATTCCCAATGAAAATTATCAAAACCCAACTCCATTGGAGATCACCCCCAAACCACGGGCCTAGAGCTGAAGAGCCCAGCGTCTGCAGAGCCTGGCTCAGCCCCTGCAGCCGCTTCAGCTGTTTGGGGCCAACTTTTTTCGGGGGCCAAGACTTTCAACGGACCATTTATTAAGTGTGGTCAAGTTCTCTGCCTTTTGTACAGATTTTGCAGATCTTTGCGGGGAAGATGACCAGCCATCCCAATTCAGATCCTGCATGAAATCTTCTCGGTCATTTTGCTCAGAAAGCCGTGGCTTTCTGAAATGGGGGCTGGGCCTTAATTTTTTGGCACGTGTCATAGGGGAAAAAAAGTTGATAAACCACGGCATGCAATGGGGTTTGAGACAATCCCATTTCACCAGCTCCCAGAAGCCTTGTGGCGTGCCCAACCGCGGCGTGCCCAGCCGCGGCGTGCCCAACCGCGGCGTCCCCAGCCGCTGTGTGCCCGAACGTGGCGTGCGCAACCGCGGCGTGCCAGAACGTGGCGTGACAGAGCGGGGTGTCCCCACTCGTGGGGTGCTCACCCGTGGCACTGGGGGCAGTGTCATTGCAAGACACTGCACGCAATGAATTTCAATGAATGTTGATTTGTCTGTGTTGTTTGATGTGGAGCATGTTTGAGTACGACAAACTCTTTACTTGTCGAATCATGCTCTCAAAAATCTCTCGAATGAGGTTGGCACCAAAGCGCAAACAAAGAGGACATGCTTGTGACTGAAGAGTGCTGCACCAATCTATATGTTCTGCTGGGGCCCAGCTGGCAATAGAAAGAAACATGCTATCATCGGCATGGCAAGTCTCAAGAGTGAAGGGAAAGCTGCGAAAGCTTCCATGTTTTTGTGAGCCACTTCACCCTTTATGACTTTGGTATCCAGAAAATGATGCCAGGATCATGCTGATAGTTGAACATCTAACTCCCCGCTGCTCCCACAACTGAAGCCCCAACTCTTGTGTGAGACGGTTCGTTTGCCTCGGTTATCCGATCGGGAATCATCCAAAAGCTGGGGGCATGTTGCGAACTCCATAGCTACAACATGATGACACAAGTTACGGAGTCTGTTTACTTCGAGCTTCGCATTTACGAGATCCCAACGATTTTGATACCAGTGTCTTGCAGACATAGATCATTAGTGATCATTATCCAGAAACACAGGTGTCATCTTTGTTGCTGCTGGGATCTTCTGAGGACGCGGCTATGGTTCATGAAGTAATAGCCAACGGCTCCTGACGGTCCAACCATTGGAGTTCCAGGTCGTTTTCGAGGCGTTTTCGAGGGGGTTGTCCCCCTGCTGAGGGGCAAAATTCAGTGATTTATAGAACTCCAAAGACAAAAAGGTAAAAAGGTAAAATCCTGGTCCTAGTCATTGTGTTAAAATGGTCTACTCTTTTCAAGGGGCTATTACATTGCACTCAACTTTCCTCATATTGTTGGACCTTCCGAAATCTTCACAATTCTATCCACCCATATGAGGCTGGTTCAAGATTACGAACCCCCCAGAAGGCCCAGAAACCGTGGTTTAGATGGATGGGTTTATCGCAAGTAAAATGTGCTTAAGATGATGCTTTGCGCTACCCTTTGCTGTGGCTAGCCAGTGCTCCTAAGTCCCAAAAACCTTATGAAACAAGCCAATTTTGGGCCGTGTTCGCTTTCGTAACCGGCCTTCATTGTGCGAGTCGCTGCTTGTTTGTCAGAAATAGATGGGTTGTACTGAAGTAGACCAGCAGCCGGTGGATGATTAAAATCCCAACCGATCCCAATTGATCCCATTCTCCGGCCTAAAACGCCAAGCACTAAGAGCAACGCCACCCCTATGACCTGCAGGTTCTGAAGTTCCCAGACCTCCTACATGTCTTTTTTTGGGGGGTGATTTCAGCCAGAAAAGTGGACAGCTTGTCAGCAAAAATTGGGATTCAACCAATGACAATGTGTATTTATGCTCATGCAATCCGAGCTGGCAATGGAAAATTACCATTTGGAATGGAGAATTAAGGGCGAGTCATTAATGGAAATGGGAAACTGTCCATTAGCAGGTTAGACGGGATCTATGTGGGATGCCACAAATGATCTTGTTTGAGAAAGGTTTGCTGTTGCGGGTGCTGAAGTGAGGGGGTGGCCAAGGTGTCGGGAATGCCAACAAAAAATCGGCCATCAGCTCCTTTCGTCCTTAAAATGATGGGAATAACCAGGGTTGATGGTTTTCCACCTTGATTTTGACAACTCCCACCATGGACCGAGCACCCCAACTGCAGGGGATGGCCCCGAGCCACTCTGCTGGGAGTAGAAATGGCCATTACCTGCGACCTTTGGGCAAATGGTGGAGCTTGGCCCCAAGGATTTGTCTAAAAAATTGTGGGAAGAAGCAACAAAACTCCAGCGGTCACCCTAGGGTAAACTCACATAGATGTGGAAAACCAATGCTTTCCTTGGGAAAACAATCTACAAATACAGTAGTGGATGTTCCACATCTATGTTAGTTTACAGGAGGGCAACCATCCTTTCCCCGAAAAGAAATTGCCAGAACTTGGGACGCTGAAGCCAAGGGGCCACTGGCTGCGCAAGCTGGTTCTGCACAACCTGGAAAAACATCTGAGGATCCAAGCGCCGTGAAATTCGTCATCCCTTAAAAAGTCAGTATAAACCAACTCAGAATCAATGGATTGATATGGATTTAGTCCATGAGTTCATTGGTTGATAGTGGACAAAGCTACAATTCGCAGTGGTTATAAAGCAGTATCCTACGTCTGGTTGATTCGGCTCGGCAGCTCCCGGCCTGAGGCGGGCAGTAGTGCGCGATGTATTCCCCCGCAATGACACTCTGGGCCTGAATACTGAGAAAGTTTCTCAGCACAGCTTCGGGTCAGTGGATGGATTTGTCGAGGGAAAATCTTGCAGAACCCCCCTATATTACATAGGAAAGTAGGAATAACATAGGAAAAACTATGGGTTTTCGCTTGAGACTTTTCCTTCAATCATCCCAATGATTGGTCGACCACCTGGGAAAAGAAAAGTCATTGAGAATCATGAGCCCACCATTGGATGGAGTTGTCAAAAGACTTGAAACCACTGAGCATGTCAAACTTCGACCTTGGTCAAAATTGAGTGAAACCCGAAAAGTCCATCAGTTGGCCGATGATTTTCAGTTCCGAACTGCATCTCACTCGGACGTACAACATGATCCATTCAATACCAAACCAAACATCCCCAAACATTTACAGCATGGTATATCCATCATATCAATCCATATTTTCCATGGCCATGTCAGGTAAGTAAACCGGAGGTACCCCCTTGCATAGCTCTCACATAGACCTTATATGTGGATATATGTGGTAGGTACCGCCAATTTAGGTTCCTGAAATGGCAACTATGGGATTTCCTGTGATTTCCTGGAATTTCATGAAGATTTCATGGGATTTCCTGCTGATGATTTGCTTCACCCGCGAAGCTTCCCATCCCCAACATCCCCAGCCCTCCTCCCAGCGGTGCACCTCGGGTGTGCCGGTGGTGACACTGTTGGCGATCAGCGGGTAATCCACGACGTTGGTGGGATCTTTGCCCTTCCTTGGCGACGAGGCGAGCCCCCAGACAAAGGCGTGGAATCACGAGAGATGTGGTTTTCAACACCTGAGTATAGATAACATACAAGCTGGAGATGGGCAGGAGGCTGTAGTCTGTGGGATTTGTTGCGATTTTGTAGCTTCTAAATGAAAAAGCCACTAAATCATGGTCTGTTTCCGCGGAATTCGGCAGCTCAAACAATACCCCCAATTGGATGCTGAGGCTTTGACACCATCCCCAAGGATGTCACTCACTTTGGATTCATCTTCCCATGCTTGGGTCAAGGAAAGTGAAGAAAACCTTCATGAGAATCTCACAGAGGCAGTCAAAAGTCCAGGAACACCCAGTTCTCAAATTCCGCCAGCCTGCAATTTTCCGAAAATGGTTCTTTCCCAGTGTTTAAATCAAAAAACAAAACCCAAGGTTCATCAGTGGAGATACCCAATTCACGGCCATCGTAATGAGTAAATGACGCTTAAGATCACGGGAGTTTGGAGCTCCCAGTGCTCCCCAACCTGAGTCCAAGTTGCTTGGTGCTCAGAGCGGGAGCATCCACCTTCACACTAGCTGGCTCATCCCAACCAGTAAATATGTAACCCCAGTTAGAAGATGTTAGAAGTGGACTAACCCTACTTATGCATCTTATGCCACTGAAAAAGCCAGGGATATAATCTACTTAGTGGGATGAGCCATCAAGTACCACTGTAATACGGATACCTCGGGTATTGGGGGATATAAATGGTATCATGATGTATCAGGATGTATCCCAGTGGTGGCCATCTTCTTTTTGTCTCCATTTACCATCCAGATTTGGGGCTCCCGAATTTGACCCAAACCCATCTGGAGAGATTGGGACAGATTCCAACTTTGATGATATGGGTGTGTAACCAATCCCTTCGGAGCAAAATCGACCTTTGACACTATTCAGAAACTCAAAGATCGACAAAAGTGCCCGGATGTCAACGAAAGCACTGATTTGTGGGTTTCCGCAAGTTCAAGAAACACCTCTTTCAACTAGCGCAAACCCCCAGAAACCGCAATTATCAAGCAGCAGGGATTCACAAAAGTCTTGGAACAACACCAAAAGCAAAAGCCAAACAGTCGGTTCCGACGAGCTTTCAAAGTCAATCAAGGTAATCGTCGATCATGATTTCCTCATCTTTCGTTAGATTTCTGCCTGTTGTTCAAAAAAGAGTGGCCAGGATGGATCTGGACCCCCCAAACGATGCTCAACAAAAAATCACCCGCATCCATCGTTCCACCGGCTTCCCCCTTTGGCAGCAAATCCCTCTGAGTGAGCGCACCCAACATCCATCGTTTTTGGAATATTGCCAGTACTGACCTAAAGCAGTTTCCAAGCACCAGGGACTGTCGTGTTTTCTCACGGGCGATTGGCACGTCTTGGGTAGAACTGTCCATGCTTCGACGATTTTTATTGATCTGTTTTGCCAAAAATATGGAGGGGTGCAATCAGAACAAACTAATTAACACCAAGCATCCCGTCATATGGCTCATATGAATCATAACTCATCATAGTTCCACGACATCTCCCCGTAAAATGCTTGGATTTGCCGCAATGCTTGCGTTCAGATTGCCGAAATGGCCAATGACTGGAGTCCCCGGCAGCTGAGAACCGAGTAGCACCTCAGGTGTGCTCGGCACCCTGTGGTTTGCCCGGACTGCAACGTGGAGGATGCCCTGTTGTCAAACTTGATAAGAGAGATTGCAGAAAATTCTGCATATACGCAGTGTTTTCTGGTTAGGATTTAGAGTTTTCAGGGTTTATGGTCTTAAGGTCTTAGGTTTTCGGGTTTTGAATTTAAGTCAAGGTTCGTCGTGTGGGAGATGCCAAAACACTGGCCCTGCGCAGGTATTTGAGCATGTCGAAGGATCATGTTTGCACCCTGTTCCAACCTTCCGGGCGTACCATAGGGTCTTGCCGCAATAGCAGTAATTTCGAATGTTGTAATAATAGGTATATTCTGTTATATTATGTTATATTGGTGTGAGTAATATTAACTAAGAATGAAAGTAGTCATTCTTAATCTCAGATACTGGGCAGCAAAGTTCATGTTCAGCTGGTTCGTCGAGTCAGTTCGTCCGACTGAAGAGAAATGGCTTAAAGACATGGCCCACCGAACTTGCCAGTCACCAAGGTTGATCAAATGATGGGAAAACCCCAAAATCCAATAGTTTATCATCAAGTATCAGGCCATTGATCAATCTATTAGCCATGCCGGGGACATACCATTGCATACCCCGTGGAAACGCACACTCACGTGCAAAATCTCAACTTGGGGTAACTCTCAAAATGATTTGCACCCACCTTGACCAAAGGGGAGTTTGTGCAGTTGCCAGAAATGTATGGTCATCCCAAATCGACTGATTCACTGATCATTGAATCGGTGAGTATTGAGTCTGATATACACCCGGTAGCACCAATGGATATCCACCTCCCATGAAACCCTGGTACAAGTCCATGGTTCCAACCATCAAAAGTGGTCACCGTGGATGGTAACTGAGTTCCCGTACCAATCGCGGCAGCGCTGAATGCTTAACTCCTGGCACAGCTGTTGACATTGGTTAGATGGATTTGTCTCAAAGTTTGGGGGATGGTTCGGATGGTTTACCTTAAAAAACTAGGATTCAATCATCGACCACAACGGGGATACAAGGGGATCCAAGGGGATTTATGGATACGGCCAATTTGTGGGCGTGTCTTAAGATTGAATCTACCCCAATTAGATAAGTGTATTGTAGTTGATTGTCATGTCGAAAGGGAAAATTATGATAAACCATCGGATTTAGGGTTCGAGATGTTGAAACAACTCCAAATAGTCGTTTCTGTTGCAACACCTATGGCCTGTATAATAAATGTTGGATAAATAGCCACGTTTCTTGGGTCTACGGGGGCCATCTTTTGGAAACAAGCCATGGCCATTGAGCAATGGTTCTACCATCGGACCACTGGGGATTGGCGCCGCAAGACTCACGCGAAACACATATTCCAAGCACGAGCATTCATCAACGGTATATGAATGTAGATGTCTGGTTCATGTATTCTATATGTATCTTAAAGATAGCATGAGGCAAACAAACCCTACAAAAAAAGACTTCTTCAACGAAAAAGCCCTCGAGGGGCAATGGTTTAGTGAATACACGTGTCTGAAATGTCTATGGGGGCTGGAGCACAAACTTTTCACCTTTCTGACGAGCATCAGTTGAGGTCACAACTTGATCTTTCAAACATTTCTGTCGCTGTTTCTCACCGAGTTCTGCGAGTTTTTCTTGGAGGCAACTTTGCCCGCACTTCAGACAAGAATTGAACAACATCCGCATGGCCATACTGGGTCGCCAGGTCCAACGCAGTTGCTTCATCGCCGTTCATCCTCAAGTCGCTATTTGCACCAGATTCGACCAAACACTTTACGATGTTGAAATGGCCTCTCTTGGCTGCAAAATGCAACGGCGTCAAACCATTGTGCGTGGCATGATCTTTGTCTGCGCCACTTTCAACGAGAAACTGGACAATGGCGAGACGGTCCAACTCAGCTGCAAAACACAGTGGTGTTGACCCGTCATGCTCTGCCACTGCATCCTTCCTGGCCCCCGCTTCAACCAACAAACGAACCATGTGCAGATTGCCCCCGTACACTGCGTCAAACAATGGTGTTGTCCCATCTTCTGTTCTGGGCTCATCAATCTTGGCCCCAGCTTCAAGTAGCATCTGAACAACGTCCAAATGGCCACCGCAAGCCGCGATGTGCATCGGTGTTGCCCCGTCATCAGGCTCTGTTGTGGGCTCATCCTTGTTTGCACCAGCGTCAAGCAGCAACGAAACAGCTTCGCTATTGCCGTACTGAGCTGCCCAAAACAAGGGCGTCCCCGTCATGTTCCCTCGCCTATCTACCTCTGCAGCTGCTTCAAGCAAGAGCCGAACAGGCTCACCATGTCCCGACTCCGCAGCACAGTGCAGAGGTGTCTCGCAGCCTTCACCTGTGATGTTTGGATCCCTGGGGCACCGAAGAAAATGTTCAAGCGAAACCACATCGTTGCATATTGCAGCGAACAGCATTTTTTCGTCTTCTTCAGCATCGGGGGGGCAAAACTCCAACTTGACTAGTTGAACCCTTGCGGGAGCGGAGGTGAAAACCTGGTCATCCGGGATCTCATCGGCACCATCCAAGAGTTTCTGCCTGAATCTGCTGACCTTGGTGGTTTGTTAATCCGAGAGGAGTTCACAGTAACTTTTTGTTTGATAAATGGCAAATCCAACTAACCACAAAAACACTGGAAACTAAATAAATGTGGGATACCACCGCAAAATGCTCAGTTGTTTATAAGGAAAATCATGATCAACCATCAAAGCTTGGGGGTTGTCCCCTAAATTTTCAGACAAACCCAAATGTGTGGCTGTAATTCATCAAGTGACGCCCACTTTGGGCACCAAGGCTTGCTTCACAGCCAGGGCAGTTTTCCCTTCAACCTCCTCAGAATCCAGAACTGTCAAGACTTCACTGGATAGGAGGCACACTTCCATTGTGAGCAGCTGCGAGACCCGAAATGGCGTCCCTCGAAAAACTGACTTGGTGTTGAGAGCAGATTTCACACTTCATGGATTGTCATAGTCAATATATAATAGTGGACCTTGGATATATAGTACAACCAAATATAATCATGAATCTACGAAAATGCTGAAGACTGCTGAAGTACTGTAATTTGACTGGTCAAGGGATCTACGGCAACCCCTGATAGCTTCCACCAACCTGACATGAACCGCCCAGCAAGATGATGGATTTTTGGGTGACATCTACTATGAGGATGTTCTGAAGTTCCCCACATACAATGTGATGAATGGGAACCGGCTCTATCAATTGGCTCTGAACCCAAAAAGGCATCCGCAGTTGGACGGCTAGGGATGCAGGTGGCACACGAACCCACCAAAGGTTTGTACAAACTGTGGACTTTTAAAACACATCTCTAAAGTCTCAAGTGGTCAATTCAGGTCTGTCATCGCAAATTGGGGGTGAAGTGGATGAGTAACGATCCATGCCTGTCATAAGCCTCATCCATTTTGAAAAGCCATGAGCTGATCAACAAGCTAGGGGAAATGAGCATGAAACAGTCATTTCTGACACTCCGAAATGATTTCCAAAAACCAAAGGACGACATCGATGGCTCCAAAATTCAACGTGCGTGAAGGCTGTCAAATAGGAAATTGTATAGTGGCATATTTCTTTGCCACCTGATACGAGCATCATTGAAGAAAAAAAAACGCGAGATACAGATTCAATAAGATCGAGATTTCTCTGATAGAAATCATCAAAACCTTTCCGTGTTGCTGTCCTGGGAGCCCTCGGCATACAAACCAAAATTGTAGAGCCTCGCAGTTGGCGAAAGGGGGGAAGGACACCAATTTTCCAGATGGAGAGATGCTGGGCATGGGGATGTGATGGAGAATGTCACCAACGATAAATATAGGGATGTAAGGTTTACCCAACCTGTCATTCCATTAATGCTGGTTGGTTGAGAACAGGAATCCTCATGAATTTGGGACTCTGATCCCCAAGATGTTGGCTAGAAATAGTCCCCCAACGAATTATCAACCAACAGGGGCAGATCGCAGCCACTGGGTTCCCTCAGTCCCATCCGCACGGAAGTTTGGGAATCAAAGAACCATCCCCCCCAGGAGATTGCCCAAAGAAAATGAGGAAAAACACCAATCCACCCATCATCTTTCAGGCCGCAAGTTTCACAAGACTCCAGGCCACCAGCTTTCGCCAAGAGACTTATTGATTTTCATTCCAGCTAAGGTCTTGTACACGTGGATCTGTCAGGTGACACACCCCAACGCTGGAAAACTCACAAAAAGGCCGACGTGGGAATTACATGGAATGACACCAAGGATCCAACGAACAACTTTCTCTTTACTGGAACTGATAGGGATTTCTAAGTCGACTCCACCACATATCCTCCCTAGAAAACCGACCAAAAAATGGATTGCCAATGGAAAATCACGCATTTGTAGATCATTGTCCCATTAAAATCTCCATTTGTAGGGGATGTCCCAGCTAGCCGTGTTTGATTACTGAAGGGCAACCAGGATTTGTCGCCCTTCGCCCCTCATCCCCCAAGGTTTTTTTCGGAGATGGCCGTGGCGACACACGGCCACAAAGACACGTGGTGGGATAAACTCACCCCGTGCCTTCCCATGCTGGACTCGCTCGGCTCCCTGCCGGGTGCGAATCGGTGGGGCCCGAGGCCCGATGTCGGCTCGTGTGACCAGTCTACATGTCATCCCCTCAAGATGTTGCAACCAAATCATTCGGATTTGGTGATGTGTTGGGGTTCTGTACAAGCTCATGACCCATATTTTGGATGTGCCCAAGAACACGTCCCGTCCAGATTCCGGGAATGCCCGAGTTTGCCAAGTGGGCAGAATATTCTCTCAAGCTAACCCAGTGTTTTTGTTGATGTGCACATATAGAATCATATGTTGTCAAACAACAGGGTACCCCAAACTTTCATAGTTTACCACCATCACCATCACCATCATCATCATCATCATCATCATCATCATCATCATCATCATCACAACCATCACCATCACCATCACCATTACCATCACCATCACCACCATCATCATCATCATCATCATCACCATCATCACCATCACCATCATCACCATCATCATCATCATCATCGTCGTCGTCGTCGTCGTCGTCGTCGTCGTCGTCGTCGTCGTCGTCGTCGTCGTCGTCGTCGTCGTCGTCGTCGTCGTCGTTCAATCATCAATCATCCATCATCCATCATCATCCTCGTCGTTTGCCTTCCCCCATTTTATGGCCATGACTTGGCATATCCTCCCTGTGGCAAAACCGTATCACATTGTCACTTACATATCTACTGTATATCCAATGAAACTATGGCTGGTTTAATCCCCATTTGAGAGGAAAATCCCGCATAGATCCTCCCCGGATTTTATTTTTTGACCGAGAGAATCGTCCAATCTTAGACAAAAATCAAACCTTCAACCCCCGACTCATGAGGGTTTAACTCATGGGGGTTTATGTTTATTTGGTGCAAACCAACTTCTTCACATCCTGAAGTCGTCAACCCAGTCGCTCACCTGCACGGTGATGGAGTCCTGTTGCCCCTGAGACGAGTGATGCGAACAAAAATTGCATTTGCAGCCGAAATGTTGGGAGGTTCAATGGAATTTCTGGGATTTCATGAGATTTCATGTGGTTTTACCATAAACAGATAGGGATTTCATCACCAAGTTCTTGATTGTCAATGGAGCGACTGGAAAATCGACCGGAAACCATCGGTTTTTACCATCAAATATACGGGGGGTGCTGGCAGATATTCCCATCATGCAATTCTGGGAGGCATAAAGTCAATAAAACCATGGATATAGCCAGCAAAAGTTGGGATATAAGCAAGAAGATTGGCACTGGAATGCATGTCAAAAAAGATTGCCCAATAGAAATTTTGGGGGTAGACTGTAAATGGAGAACTCATTAAGCCACCATTTTCTTGTTGCAAAAAAATACAAACAACCTTTCATTGAGCGGTGGAAATGGTCTTCAAATGGCTTCCAGAATTTTGGACCTTTGGCCGAGGTCAGGTGTATCCTAAAAATGCGGACAAAGAAAAACAAACAGTGTCCATTTCATGAGCCATCTTAGATACCTTGGGCAATTTTCGGGCATTGTACATACATATATATACTTATATAATCTATGTATGTATGAATATGTATATATATATATATATACATTATATATATATATACATTATATATATATATATACACATTATATATATATATATACACATTATATATATATACATTATATATATACATTATATATATATATACATTATATATATATACATTATATATATATACACATTATATATATATATACATTATATATATACAATGTATGTATGTATGCATGAATACTATGTATAATTATGTATACACCTCCTATAATCATATATGATCAAACTATCAACATACTATTGACCAAGGTTCACCCAAATTTGAGTACCAGCATCATCTCTCACCCTGGCAGGGGAAGTTCACTGCCGCAGCCCCTGAGTTCAGAACACTGCGAAAGTCGCAATCGAAGCCACCCATGCCAATCCAGCACCTGAGCGTTGAGGGTCGGACTACAGTGACTAAAGCAGGAGGCTCTGCAGGCACCCTGCTGAAAATCTGGGCTGTGGGCCATATGATATGATTCATATATGACAGATATGATAGATTGATAGACAAATAGACTGTCCTTTTATCTTGACATATCTTAACTGTAGTTTTCCTTGCTCAAATACACCGCTTCCACAACCGCCCGCCGCTCGCAGCAGAGTTTTTTCTGGCGCACGCAGGCCATGGCCCTGGCATCAATGCAGGGATCAAAACCATCAGTGGACCTTCCCGCATGAAACGCTGTCCGTTAGAAGTCCACCTCAAAATTGACATGAAAAAGAAGGTGACATGCGAGCATCTTAGACCTCCGAAACTCGTTGCAGATGTTGGAAGCATCTGGTCTTGCGACGGGGACCGGTTTGAAAACCGCGCACTGCCATCGGATCCACAACGGCACCCCCACAGTTACCGGGCCTGGAGCGTTAAGCGCCACGGAAGAGGAAGAGCCAGCTGTTGATGCTGACGAGTTCGGCTTCCTCCACCTGGTGACCAAGCCTTTCATCCACCGGGTTTGTCTGAAAAATTAGGTACCCCGAATTCCACTGGATTATACCCTCTGGTGAACTAACCTAACTATGGAAAATCACCATTTTTAATGGGAAATTCCACTATAAATGGTGATTTTCCATAGTTATGTTAGTTTACCAGAGGGTAATCATTATTCTCATTTAGATAGCCATTTGGAGGGTACACCCCATTTTCAGACAAAGCCACTTGAGGATCTTGAAACGCTGTCGATGTTGATTGGTGACGACG
Organism: Symbiodinium sp. clade C Y103; assembly: GCA_003297045.1. Classification (NCBI taxonomy): domain Eukaryota; class Dinophyceae; order Suessiales; family Symbiodiniaceae; genus Cladocopium; species Cladocopium sp. clade C. The sequence continues at coordinate 55,382 of BGPT01000651.1, forward strand.
ATCGTCATCAGCATCAGCATCAGCTTCTGCTTCTGTTTCTTCTTCGTCGTCTTCTTCTTCCTTCTTCTTCTTCTTCCTCTTCCTCTTCCTCTTCCTCTTCCTCTTCCTCTTCCTCTTCCTCTTCCTCTTCCTCTTCCTCTTCCTCTTCCTCTTCCTCTTCCTCTTCCTTCTTCTTCTTCGTCGTCTTCTGTCCATGTTCGTACAGCATTATTCTTAACATTGTTACTCTCACCAAAGAAATGTGCTAACCAGTAGTGCCGCGGAGCAAGTGTTGCAATTGACATAGTCACTAGCAACTGGCACTACCATCGCTACCATTATTATCAAGTACTGTGAATCAAGTGCTATAAGAACCACAACACCATCACCGTGCCCTAAAAGTCCATCGATCCTGGACAATTTCCATCAATTTCCACCCAAATCATATGTCTCAGTGCGGGAAACCCTTCATTTGAGCTACGCACATACGCCCATGTTCACCATGCCCATCTCTGCTTGGCCTTCCCATCTGCCACGTAAGATGCCATGAGCTCCGTCAAGCCTCCTGGCAAGCGATGTGCCAGGCTGATGATCCCAGGAAAAGCCACAAGGGGCTCACAAGGACCAGCTTCAAAGCTCCCAGGGTCGCACCTGCCGCATCGACCTGCGCCTGCAACCCCTCCAGCTTCGGGGTATCCAGCTGTTCTGGGACCAAACTCAACTGGCACAGCACCTAGCAGAGCTTGGCAGAGCTTGGAAGACTTTGGATGGTTCAACAAGGGCCTTCTCTGGGGATGATTCGGCAGCAAAAGTGGGGAATTTTGGGGAGGATGACCAGAATCAATGCAAAATTGATGACAATTGGGTTCAAGCTGAAAGAAAAGGATGGTGCTGATCCGACAAAATGAGGAAATGCACCAACAAATAGAATAAAAAGTAAACCAACAAGAATCAGAAGATCAATAGCCTTTACCCAACCCAGATTTCCTCAACAAGATCATGAAACAGCTACCTGGCTCGTCCTCAAATGTCAGCCGGCCCCCAGCTGCACATCTCCTCTTGCAACGACTCTTCCACCCAATTCCAACCTCATCCACACGAAGACGTTCGCAGGAGGCAAAGCAATTGACACCTTGATGGAGCCTTGCCGTGGCAAGGGAACCCCCCATTCCCCGCAGGTTTCCGGTATCTTGGACCTTTAAAAACATCACCAGCTCTTCTGGTTTATCCACATTCTGGTCAAACAAAGGGAGACTTCTAAAGGCAAAAAAAGCCTTAAAGGTGGATGATTCCCTGAATTCTCAGGGCGCTTACCGTCCGTTACCCAATTGCTGGTCCTACTGACCCACCATCGGAACTTGTGCGGGTGAAGTAGCTACCCTTCGGTGTCATCAAACATGTCTGGGAAATCCCCCGTCAAAAATGGAGGTTTAGTTCGCTGGGAAAATCATCTATAGATTGGGGATGTTTTATTGCCATGTTTGATGACACCAGAGGGTAATATGCCTGCTTTGTGTCTGTGAATGTGGTATTCAAGCCGAATTTAGCAGATCCTGATTTGTGTGCCCCTGTGGCACTTTTTAGGACATGTGACACCTCACCGACCAATCAAACCAATCAACTCCACTGTCACTGCCAGAGAGCAATGATGGATTCATTCCCTTGGAGCGCATCGCTTGCAGCCCCTTCGAAATGTCCTGTGTCCAGTGCGGTCCCGCGAAATGCCAAGAGGTTTCTGTAAGAGGTGGAGCACAAATCAATCCACTCAATGTACGGATCATCATCCAGATATAGCCGTAAGCCATGGGCCAAAACCCTTCAGTTCACATCACAATGGCTGGGATTTGTGGATGTTCATCCCCTCAAATTTATGGTACCCATTCCCATATCATTCAACATGCCTCAAACAAATCAACTATACAGGTCCGTCTGAAAATGTCGGAAAAAAATACGGAAAACCCAGCTACATCCACATCGAAGTATGGCTATGTCAGAGGGTACAGAGGGTAATCCTTTTCGATTCCCACAGCTCCACCACCCGTCCGCCAAGCTATAGCCGGTGATCACCGTCGGAACTCGCAGTTCAATCAGGGAGTAGAGGGCCGGATGCCAAGAATCCTGGGGCTGTCGCGATAAATCGCGGTTTGACATCTGGGGGGTGCTATGGGTTGCTATATTCAACTCTTCAACTTTGATAAGCAGAAAGGGTAAGCAAGAAAAGTCTACCTCCTACCACTCAGAGTGTAAGTGGTTACTTTTCAATCGGTCAAGACCTCCATGTGGATGACTGCCAGCCTGCAACATGCAACATGATATCACAATAAAAGCCAACACTTCAAGTCTCCAATTTGACGAGACCGAAACACCAATCAAAGCTGCAGTAGAATAAGATGCACATCCCAAAATAGACCGATCAATTTTGCCACTGGTACCAGGGGTTTGACACATCTTTTGATGCGGCTTGCACCGCAACAAATCCATCCAGGGCTTTCCAGCCCAGGCGCGTACTCGTGAATGCCTGCGTGACGCTTCGAGGATTGGGGTACTGGTGAAACCGAGATTATCCCGCAGTCCTTGAAAGATAGAGGCAGAGGTGAAGAATGGGATTCTAAGATGAACTCAGAAGACCTAACCCACCAACTAAAGGCAGCAAGTCGACAGCTCCCATCATTGCCGTGTCCCGTTTTGGCCCTCCCTGGCCTGCGTGAAAGGCCACCGCCATATGAGGTGGACCAAAGGCGGACAGAAAGTCTTGGTAAAACATCCTCCGGTCCCATGCATTCCGGAGGTTGGGCGCTGGAAACGGGAAGTTTAACGGTGATTCTGGATACTGCTATACAAGTGAACAAAAATTCTCCGAGCCTATAAAAACAATCGCAGAAAACGTGGAAAACTGATTCTGGACCTGGTGCTGAAAATTCTCTGGGCGGTTGCAAATCGCTGTCCTGTAGAAAGTGATCCGCAGGTTGTCCATGCAAAAGGCTGTAGCATCACCTACAGCCGATAGTAGATGCGTCTCGTCATGAGTTGGGGTGTTTCAACCCCTTGGCAATCCAACGATATCCTGCTGGAACATCATCGATCCGAAACCAAAACCACCAGTACAAAATGACCAGCCAACTGCATGAGGTGGAGAGATCCCCCAAGTGAAACATGTCTAAATTCCAACTCTTGTTGCTCGGAGAATATGATGGACAAGACAGGACAAGACCACATGAGGGCAAGCGGGGTGGTTCTCCAAGTTGGGTTCCACTCAGCTAGCATTTTGTTGATGAAATCCCATGATTGGTGATTCTATATATGATTGGCGGACAAAATTATATACTACTCGCAATTGACATGGCCAAAGTGGGTGGTCCCCTATCGGTAGTGAAGGTTTTGTAATTCACAAACAGGGTATCGGTACTCCTTACTACTTTAGTATTCCGATAATTTTGTCGGTTACTCATGTATTTATATTATCATATTCATGTGCCTAAAAATATCCATATGTGCAGTATGCAGCTCATGTTTGCTGTTTCGCAATCCACACCTCTATCAATTCCTGAGAACATTACAGGAGTGCTTCCAGCTGCTGTTGGGTGGTTTCAACCCATCCCCAAAACAAAATGCGAATTCACCAGCTTTCACGAGTTCATATCCAGTTCATCATTTGTATCCCCCAGTTGTCTCTAAAGTCCACATTTAGGGTTGGTAATACAGCTATCTTCATATACCGAATTTGAAACCTCCGCCAATTCCCCCAATTGTCGGCTAAATCCCTAGCTGTTCCACCATATTTTGGTGAAACCCCCAATTGAGCAGTGTTCACAACCATCTGTTCACAACCACGGTTTTTCTCAACAGGTATTCCGATAGTGGTTATCATAATCCCCAAAACGTCAGGAATTAAAATAACCCCCTATGATCATCAACCAACTGGCATGTTCCAACGAATCCGTAGCTATTGCTTGATATTGGATTTTTATTCTGTCCCAAATAGAGGTACATATTATATAACAATATGTGTATATGTACATATGATATATGTGCGTGTGTGTGTGTGTGAGGGGATATATACAGACCATATGATATATACATGTATATTATATTACATTATAATCTTATAACTTCTAGGCATAGAAATATATACATGTGGAGGTTTCCTAAAAAGGTGGTGCATCCAAATCAATCCAAATCATACATTGTAATAGGATTATCCAGCAGATAAACCATCGATTTTGGAGTACCCCCACGGATTGGAAACCTCCATGTGGGAATGAGTCAAGCCGTTTAAGCCAAACCACAGATTTTAGGATTAATGTTCAGTATTAGCCATCCAATTAAAACTATGGTACCCAATGACTTGACCTATAGCCATCTCAACATATCCTCTGATACCACCCTGATCTGTCAAAATTTGCTTAAGGGATCCCCAAAAAATAAAATATATATTCTGTCGATTCCCTAAATGGTGGATTCTTCCGTTGAAATGAAATATCACCTTACCCTCTGGTGATTTAACATAGCCATCGAAAATGGCCATCTATAGTTGATTTATCCATAAAAAATTGGGAATTTCAATAGTTATGTTAGCTTACCAGAGGGTAGATCTCCACCAAATCACCATTTATAGTGGTTAAATCCCATGAAATCACCATTTTTGCTTGTGAACTCAACATGTTTGATGGTTTACCAAAGAGGGTACCCTCTGGTAAACTAACATACTATGGAAAATCACCAGTTTTAATGGGAAAATTCACTATTTCAATGGCCATTTTCAATAGCTATGTAACAAATTACCAAAGATGGTAAATCATCATTAATCCCATTAAAACCCCATTAAATCACCATTTTCCTATGGTTTTCTATGGTTTTCCTATGGTTTTCCTATGGTTTTCCTATGTTCCCTTGCCAAACCCAGGTGATCTTCCCATCTCCGGGAGCCTTGCTGCATCTCCGGCAGCTCGGGTCCCACCAAGCGCAGCTCCACGTGCTGCAGCTCCAAGGCGCGGCACAGCTCCTGATGTCACAACGAGTTCACCGGCCAAAACGGTGGTTTCTGCAATGGTATACATGTTTTAGACATGTTTTAAGCATGGTTATATATATATATATTCAGATATAATGTTATCAAAAAATATAATATATATATATATATATATTAATATACATATATGTGTATACTTACTACGGTTGCACTGAGTTTAACTATAGTCCAATGCATGCAAATCAAAAGGTGGAAATTCGGTTTCCACTGGCCAAAATCGAGGGATTGCATGGGCTGACATTGTTACTGGGGCAGGCATGAGATCGGACCAAGTGTCCCGGTGGGTGGGCCTCTTTTCGAGTGCTTTGGCGGTGCTTTGGTGATGTTTTTATCGCATCTCGCGTTGGCTCACCCCCACAAAAGAGTACAAACGTCATTCATGCACAAACTGGTTCGCAACATTCAAAAAGCAAATCACTTCATTTGTTGAAGTTGTCCTGTTTTCAACTTCAAACTGAGTGAAGCAGAATTCGCTTGTTAGAAGGAACGGATTTGGATTTGATTACAAAATTAAACCTGTAGGAGCTTTGTGCATTTGCATTCATAGAGGAGGGTGATGCATCTTGTATAAGGCCACAATTCAATTCATGAATTAAGGGTTCAAATCAAATGATGTCACTGTTAGGTTGGTTCTGGGGCGGCAAAACTTCTGCCCAAACCATCAATATTTCAGCGACGGTTGTATGGGATTGCTAGTGGTGGAAGAATGTAGAATAGACTCCATGGGAAAAAAACATGGACCGTGGGCGATCAAAATGAGGCGCGTTGAGAGCCGCCAAACTGGCTCCTGATAAAGCAATTGAATCTCCGAGAGCTCCAGCCTCCTGCAGCTCTGGGGACGAGATGTGTCCGTGTTGGAGCGGATCTCATACTTGAACCCTTGGTGTGCCGCATGTCCTCAACCCCCAAGAGCTCCAAACAACGAAGTTTCCCATCTGTATATCATGAGATCCCTCCCCTAGTAGCTTAACCACGACCCTAGAGTATAGCAAGTCACAAACCTGAGGTAAACAAAAATGGCTGTCTGGGAACTCCTCATCTTTCATCGGACAATCATCCGTCAATGCAATTCAGTGGATCTTTAAAGAGGGGATGCTCCGTTGCCAGTTTATATAGATTCTGGAAGAGTATCACCAGCTACTATCCCCAACTGTTTAAAACTGAAATCCTCAAAGAACAACAACCGATGACAAAATCCCAACTGTTGATGATACAAAATCCCCCCAGTTGTCCTTGTGAAATCCCCCCATTTTTCCATGGAAAGAGCCAGGTTTTTCCTCCAAAACATCCGCGCCTGCTCCCCACCAAGTCGATGCGAATCACCTCACCCAGAGGCAGCTCGAAACGTCGCAGGGCGTCGAGGATGGTCAGGGGCCTCAGGTGATCGGAAGACTGGTGAAGTCCTCGAAGTGCTTTATAGCAAGCCCAAGAAAAGGAGAGATCACTAGTCATAGTGATTAGAATACTAATCTACTACTATTTCGATTGGAATTCTCCATTGTGGGTCTTGTGTCTTGTGCATTTCCCACTTTTGCGGGGAAGGAACCTTAATTTGGCCGGTCAAACCTGGCCGAACTATGCACCCATGGAGCAATGAGACCTCTCAACACCCGCAAAACCACCCTGGGAGATCCTGAATGCCGCTGGAAATGCTGCGAAAATCGACTATAGAAGAACTCAGAGTTTCAAACGAGGCCCAAAAAAAAAAGTAGTTCCAAATAGTTGCTCCCAAAAACTGTTTGTTTTCTATCTATCAAATCATCTTTGTGTATTGGTTACCCTTCAGAGGGGTTAAATATCAAAAACCAGGCCCTTCCAACAACTGGTTTCTCATGGTTTATCTATGTTTACAACCTTTACAGGAGTCATGTTGTCCTCGCCCTGACAGAGCTGGCGAGACGCCAAGTGGCACTGACAGCGCACTCGTGCACGCGGCACGATTCTTTGGCGCAAAGCTTCTTTGAGCAAAGTACTCCTGGCGATTGTCTCTGGATGGCACCCAGTTCCACCACGTAGGCTTGTCCATAAAGATGACGGAGACCAGATTTGATGGCAGAATGGGGGATATGATGATCAACTATGAGATTTGATTGGGGTCTGCTTGAATCTGTGGACTCAAACCCGCATGCTTTCGTGTATAAAGTTGAGGAAAATTGGTCCTGCGTTGCCTGGCTTCACCAAAAATTGACCAAGGTCAGGGTCTCTTTGGCATTCTTGGGAATCAGAGTCCACTTGAACGAAAAAAAACAAACAAACATAGGATTGGTTTCTTGTTTCTATTCATATTTTCAGGTGTTCACTAGAAAACACATAGCTATGTCTAGCTTTGAAAAAACCGTAAGATCTTGCAGAAAACATAGATCCAGTACCGTCGCACGCAAGAATCCTGTGCCAAAACTGCCGCCCAACAAGTTGATCTCCTCCCAACTGCAACCCAGATCTTCAAGGTCAAAGGAGGTGTCCTGATGTAAAGACATGAGCCACAAATGACACACTTCAGCGGTCTAAGGGAAATAAATAACATGTATGTATAGATATATTGTATATACCACCTGATTCAAGATTCTTGCCATCGAAAATAGGATTTTGAATGAGTTTAAGCTGTTTATCCATTCTGACCCAAAAAAAGCTTGTGTCCTGTACGAACATCTGTTTGGAACATCAACCATCATCTAAGCACTTTGATGTTGAACCCATTGAGGCAACTTGTCGGAGACGACAATTGGGATCTTGGGTTTGGCCGACTTGAGACCCCTAGCAGGAAAGATCCTCGAAGATGGGCTAAAAACCACCAGTCTTTCTGGTTCATCAACATATCTAAGTCATATCTAATGGGATACAAGAAGTGTAGTTCTAGGATCTACGAAGGGTCATGATCCAACGGGACATCATGGCGATTCATAAATCAGGATACCCCATCAAATGGAGCTACAAAAACCACCCTTTTGGAACGGGGATATGGGGGTTGCCATTAGGAGCCGACCAAATCACTGGGTCCCCAAGTGGGTTGTCCCCCAGTCCGGCACGCGCAGTAGTTCCAAAAGACGTTGTTCTTCGTCATTCACCTGCCAACTTCAGCAATTTCTGGCTTAGACTCTTAGACGATTTAGCATCCCACTATGTCGTTTCGAATTCAACATGTTTCAAAAAATGAGCATCCCCAAGCATTGGTTTTTCTGAGTCAAATAGTTTCCAATCTTTCCAAATGAGAGCTTTTCCAACATTATCCAACTGCTCGAGTGATTGTAGTGTCTTGTTAAATTGCCCATTCCGCCGTTCCCAATTTTATCCACACAATTGGTGAGAATCCCTCAAATTGTCATAGGAAAAAAGAAAATCGCATGACAAACCAGTCCTGATCAAAACTATCATTTCTGTTCAAGTCAAAGGAAAAATAAGATAAACATGATTCACATCAAACATCATAAAATCATAAATCATCATAGAGCTTGATGTCTTTTTCTACCCCAACCAGCAACCCTTGAAGGCCCCCGGCCACGCCTCTGCTCGCCTCCGCACTCTTCCCACCCCGCGCAGCACGCCCAGCACCGCCCCCGGCAGCGCCCATGCAGCACCGGGCACCGCGCGGTCCACGCGCGCCGGGCGGCCGCGCACCGCGGGGAGCGCCAGGACGGCCGAGGGAGGACATGGCGGAGCAAGCGACGCAACGTGGAACATCTGGGGTCAAGAAATGGGCTGATGAAGTTGGAAAAACATATCAACCGTTAGAAACCGTTAGTGGTTTTAAGGGACTGGAGCTGCAAAAAAGAAGATGAAAGTCGAAGAAATTGGGATCATACATACAGTTACATACATCTTTTTGGATGGAAAAGAAAGGATAGATTGAAAACCAAACAACATTGGGCTTTAAATGCTTCTGATCTTGAGCTGAGAATTAAGAAGGGTCAACGAGCTGCTAGCACTTCACATGTGGCGGAGGACTTTCTGATGAGTGCTCAGTTTCCAGTCTCTTCAAGCTTGATGTCCTATTCTCATCGCTAACCTTCCATACCCCATCTGAAAAACGGTTGCAATTTGCATGTAAGTTGGTTAGTATATTCCAGCATTCCTGGCTAAATACCAACCCATTGATCCATTCAGCCGACCCAAGTTTCACCCCTTCAAACACCTTCACCCTGCAAGTTACTTTTTTTTCTGCCAGATAAACAGATAATAATTTCTGGTAAAATCCCCAGCAATATATCCATGTCAATCCTCGTTTTCCCAGTATTGTTACCATAGGTGTAGCCAATTGAATCCCACTCACAATATTCATAAATTTAGTATAGTATGGCTATTGAAATTTTCATGTTTACCAAGCAACTTATCGGACTTTCTACAGGCCATGTTCCTCCATTTTCCTCAGCAAAGTGTTCAATTACCAGAGGGTATAGGATAAATCCACACTTTCCCAGAATCAGATGATCAGAAAAACCGACATCGGAAACCCCTAGAATGGCGGTAAAAACCCTATGTAAAGGCCATGGTGTCCGGTGATGTTCCCAAGCCGACACTGAAAACTCCGTGTCCCACCGAGTTCCCCCACGAGTTCTGGCCATCAACGAGATTGAACTGCCACACACTGCAACGAGCATCTCCATAACCTCGGAACTGATTTTGAGCCAGTAGCGTGGGATAGCCGTGGGAATCATCAGCCTGTTGAAGAGGTAGTCATCGAACTAAATGGGCGATTTTCCTTGGAGATATGTTGGTTTACCAGAGGATCCTTCTTTTTTCTGGAGGTGGTTGGGTTTTGGCAACAAAATTCTGAAGTAAATACCCACCGAATGGGGGGGCAGGAAAATCCGGGGATGCAGCAACCAGCTAAGTTATGCAAATTTGCGAATGTAGCTGACCGTAATGTTTTTAAAAAAACGGTACGTAGCCCAAAAACACATGGAGTGGGTTTAATGCACAATGGGTGATGTGATGAAATCATCCGGCTGGATCTTGTCAATGATCTTGGAAGGTTCCTCAGCTTATACAAACACAAGAATCCAAAGGTTCCACTGTCTCAACAGCGGAATTTTCGTGCTGGCACTTGCGGATGGCTGTCTTTGGGCTTTGCTTCAAAGGAGCACAGAGAAGAAAGGACACCAATCTCAAGAATCTCAAGACGTGGAGGCACCAAGATTACAGCTGGTTTTCATCCCATCACCGAGGCAAGTTGTAGCCTCCTCGCAAGCCAAGCTACATGCGTCCTTGCAGGTCTTCTGATCCGAAATCTTTTCCAGGCCACTGTTGAAGAGCCCCAGACCTCGGCCAAAAAACCATGGAGTTCGGCAGGTGCTTCTGGGCAGGTGCTTTGCTTTGTCATACCCTCTGGTAAACTGTTGCATAACTATGGGAAATCACCATTTTTATCCATTTTTAATGGGAGAATCCACTATTTCTATGGCCATTTTCAATAGCTACGTTTAATTACCAGAGGGTACCCCTTTCAGCAACAGTTCCCACTTTTGCCTCCTGAATGCTGTCATTTAAGAGTGGTCTATGAGAACGATCAAATGCCATCACCCCAGGCAGATCGTCTCAACTCGCTGCTAGTTGCTACTGGGTCATCTTGTGGGACCTGCAGCTCTCTGCACATGTGCCACCCTTAGAGTTGCAACATGCCAAATTCGATGAGTTTTGGGTATCAGTTTCGAGGAAGATTTGAGCAGTCAGCCTTTGATCTGGTTCCAAAGGGCTGCATCCAGCATGCCACATGCGCCAATCAGCCTTCACCTCGCGGCCCTCAGTGTTCATCACATCCATGAACAAGGCATCGCCCCTTTTGGAGGCGACTTTCAACCCCATGGCCTTCCCACGACACATGGCTTCTGCCAAGGCATGCAACGGCTCAGCCCGCAAGGGGCTCAAGGGTGCGATAGCCTCATCACTGGCGACAGCATCATGACTTGGGAGCCACAAGTAGTTCACAGGCCGGGTGCCATCCGGTAACTCTCTGGGGAGGCCGGAGAGCTCCGGATGATCCTCCAGGAACTGATACTGTTTGGAGGGCGGCAGTTCCATCCCCTGGGCGCGCAGCGCCATCAGCTTCTCATGCGCGTGCTGCAAGTGGCGCAGCGCACGGGAGCACAGCTTCTGGCGTCGCTTCACTTCTTTGGGCTCCATGTCGTCCGTTTCGATGCAGGGGAACCTGAGGCATGGAGCTTGGCGCTGACCCGTTGAGAGGAAAGTGTACCACCAAACGACAGACCAAAACTTTCAACACCCACAAAATCGCGACACTTGCGAACCAACTTCCGCACAACAAATATCATCACCCAGCCCAAGACTACCCACCTAGCGCCTCAACCAAAATTACTTTACTTCGAGTGATCCCCACCATGAATGTGATACAGATTTTGACATTCTTTCTGGCAAATCCTTCGGTCTCTAGATTTCATCAGAGTTGTCCTCTCCTCCTCTTCCTCTTGGCATTCTATCTGACATTTTCTCTGACATATGCTCTGCCATTCTATCNTCCTCTTCCTCTTGGCATTCTATCTGACATTTTCTCTGACATATGCTCTGCCATTCTATCTGACATATGTTCTGACATTCTATCTGACATGCTTTCTGGTATTCTATCTGGCATTCTTTCTGGCATTCTATCTGGCATTCTTTCTGGCATTCTATCTGACATTCTATCTGGCATTCTATCTGACATTCTATCTGGCATTCTTTCTGACATTCTTTCTGGCATTCTATCTGACATTCTATCTGGCATTCTATCTGACATTCTTTCTGGCATTCTATCTGACATTCTTTCTGGCACTCTATCTGGCATTCTATCTGGCATTCCATCTGACATTCTATCTGACATTCTTTCTGGCATTCTATCTGGCATTCTTTCTGGCATTCTATCTGACATTCTATCTGGCATTCTTTCTGACATTCTTTCTGGCATTCTATCTGGCATTCTTTCTGGCACTCTATCTGACATTCTATCTGGCATTCTATCTGACATTCTTTCTGAGATTCTTTCTGGCATTCTATCTGGCATTCTTTCTGGCATTCTATCTGACATTCTTTCTGGCATTCTATCTGGCATTCTATCTGGCATTCCATCTGGCATTCTATCTGACATTCTATCTNTCTGGCATTCTTTCTGGCATTCTATCTGACATTCTTTCTGGCATTCTATCTGGCATTCTATCTGGCATTCCATCTGGCATTCTATCTGACATTCTATCTGGCATTCTATCTGGCATTCCATCTGGCATTCTATCTGACATTCTATCTGGCATTCTATCTGGCATTCTATCTGACATTCTTCCTGGCATTCAATCTGACATTCTATCTGGCATTCTATCTGGCATTCTATCTGGCGGTTGAGGTCCGGCACTGCCCACTGGGATCTGGAGCTCGCGGTTGAGGTCCGGCGT
>BGPT01000651.1:67777-96962 GCA_003297045.1 Symbiodinium sp. clade C Y103
GTCCGGCGTTGCCCACTGGGATCTGGAGCTCGCGGTTGAGGTCCGGCGTTGCCCACTGGGATCTGGAGCTCGCAGTTGAGGTCCGGCGTTGCCCACTGGAATCTGGGGCTCGCGGTTGAGGTCCGGCGTTGCCCACTGGGATCTGGACCTCGCGGTTGAGGTCCGGCGTTGCCCACTGGACTCTGGAGCTCGCGGTTGAGGTCCGGCGTTGCCCACTGGACTCTGGAGCTCGCGGTTGAGGTCCGGCGTTGCCCACTGGGATCGGAAGCTCGCAGTTGAGGTCCGGCATTGGCCACTGATATCTGGCGCTCGCCGTTGCTGTCCGGCAGTGCCCACTGGGATCTGAAGCTGGCAGATGGAGTCCGGCAGTGCCTACTGCGATCTGCAGCTGNGTGCCCACTGGGATCTGAAGCTGGCAGATGGAGTCCGGCAGTGCCTACTGCGATCTGCAGCTGGCGACGAGGAAGCACGAGGAGAAGGAGGAGGAGGAGAAGGAGAAGGAGAAGGAGAAGGAGAAGGAGGTCCACCCCCCGCGCAGCTGTGATAAAATCTAGTAACCCTCACCTGGCAGGTGGGGAAAAAGTCAAACCCAGAAAAAAACGCTATAGGGACCAACTTAATATCAGAATCTCCATCTCCAAAAAGAACCCAACCCTTTTGGTCCAAGTCACACCGTAGCGCCATCCTTCGCCTTCCCCGTTCCGCTCAGGAAGAGCAGCACGCTGTGGCGCCTCTCCGGGTGCAGCCGGGCATCCAGGTGTAGCGGCCCCGAGCGGTTCAGCCGCGACTCGGCGTGCCAGCGTTCCCAGCGCACCACGTGGGCACCGAAGGACGTCAAGGGCTCGGTGGAGCCAACGACCTGGTCAGAGTTCACCGATGGCTGCTGAAGATGGTGAAAATTCATGAAAATTCCCAAGGTCACTGGGACTCCCTGCCCTTTCAGGAACCCAGAAAAAATGGAAAAAAAAACATCTCCAACGTTCTTTTCGAGCAACTGCCTTGCTCCTGTGAATCACATCCTGCAAGACATCCCACTCCAGCGCATCTTCAGTGTCCACGTCGGGGTCCGAAATGTTCAAAGTCGAGATCTCCTCGCCCCCGGCTACCTCTGTAGAAGCACTGCTGCCAGTCTCCGGGTCCGACAGGTCCTAGATGGCAGGTTGGTGCTTCCTTCTACCGGTCTCCAACCTGTTCCACCGCCTTGCCTCCTCTACCGCAAGAATTGTCACCCATTTCTGTCAGTCAATCTCCCAGTCTCATACATTCTCATGTGTCTGTCTAGTACTTGGTGTCTCATCTCACTTACTAAGTATGTTATACTGTATCCCCCTGGTTTTTTTCAGTGGGAGAAGTAGGGTTGATCCACTATATAATCCACTAGGGTTACAGCCTACTTACGATTCGCAGGATGAGCCACCCAGTCAGTGGGGATATGATTCGAGAATTTGGGACTTCTCAACTTCCAGCCCAACCGGTCCAGTTGTGTGCCGGTGGAACATCTCCTAATTTCTACAATGGTGTTCCCATCCCATCCCACTGTGAGTCCCTTTTCTCCCCAAGAAACCCTGGTAAAATTTTGGAGCCCCTCATGTTGGAGCCCTAAATTTTGGGGCTATGTACGAATATGAATAGTACGATTCAAGCCCCATCATCATTTCCACAACCAAATTTCCATCATCAAATTGCTGGTGCTTAGTAGGGAAATGATTGAAATATATTGAAATGATCCATAGTTACTAGAAAACGATCATCCCATTCCCCCATTCCCATCCATTCCCTAAGCCTAACACCAGAAATTAAGTTTGACCCCAAGGGTCCTTGAACATCTCCTCCTCTGCCAACTTTTGGATGGCCGCCATCTCCTCCTCGCGCAGGAAATTTCGGCGGAGCTCAATGCGTGGCTCCTCACTCAGCAGCTGCACTTTCGCCCCTACCGCGGCGGAGAAGCAGCACCTGGGCAGTGGCTGGGGAAGGCATTCCCCAAAACCGGGAAAAGAACGGGGAAAGGCTTGAAAACTGGAAACGTGATTTCGGGATTCAATAATTGATTGCAATCAAGAAATGTACTTGGAATATGTTGGAATTGAGTCTGATCTTAGATGCTTGGGAGTGAAGGATATGTCTGGATCAATTTGTCAAGTTCCCCCACGAAACTGGTAAAGCTCGACCTGCTTGGGATGACAAACAACTTTGAGAGAGGGACAAAAGTGACAAGAAAAAGCTGCTCTGAAACCCGCCGCCCAGCCGCAAGAGGAACACGAGAGCCATGTCCACCTCAAGTTGACCGCAGAAATCACTGGCCAGCCAAGGATTCTCATGATGGATGGTGGTGATCCCGAATCAACCACTTGGTAAAATTCCATTACCACCATCACCCAACCCGAGCAGCGAAAATGTTCTGCGGGTTCGTTATTTATAATCTTCCAGGTATATATATATATACCCTCTAGTAATCAAACATGGCAATTGAAAATCTCCATTCATAGGTGATTTTCCCATTGAAACCTCCATTTATAGAGGATTTTCCAATTGCTATGTTTGATTACCGGAGGGTATATATATCTGTTCCAGTAGTGGGTGCAAGGATCCCGTTTCAGTAGGTTAGTAGAGCCTTAATACCAACAATAAACCAATGGGTTTGGACACTGCACACCGGGTTTTGACCATTCCGGTGACCCACCCTTCAAGATAGAAAATCTGCAGATGGTGCTGAAAAATCGGGTTTAGAGAGGCACCAGATCTAGAATCTCCACTTAGGAAATAGCTGGGCCCCAGACCAATGGTCGCGGGGTCAAGATTGTGGCAGGCCGAAATGGTTGAACAGCTTGGGAGGCTTGAACCCAGCTGCTGCGGTTTTGAAGTTTCTCTTCAAATTCCAACTGAAGCAGGGTCATGAGAAAAGAGCATTGGTCGTGAAAGCATCCAGTTTTGGTGGTGTCAGTTGGTTGAGACTGGAAGAAAGAGAAGAATGGTTGGGAAGCATCACGTGCAGTCAGCTCACACTGTTCAAACTGACGAGTCAGCTCACACTGTTCAAACTGACGAACTCATCTGCCATTCTGATCCACTAAAAGAATGTCCCATGCACAAGTTCGTCAAAACGTGTCACCAAAAGGCCATGGGCCATGGTTGTATCATGACCCAGCTTCCCCCGCATTTCATCTCTGTCAACAGTCATGCCAAATATTGCATATGAAATCCATGGAAGTCGAAATGCATCAAAATGACAAAATCCACAAATGCTGAGGATCAAAATCTACCATCCACAATCCATCCCCCAGCAACTTGCACTGGTCCACGGCGTCAGGTCTCCAAACAGAGGCCCGGCCAACCCTTTGCATGGTCATGAAGCGCTGTGGTCCTTGCTGTGTCAAGGATTTGGCTTTGAGGAAGCAGCAGATGGGTTCAAAAGAGCCAAACCTGAAAATAGGCTACACCAATCTATAACATACTGGGTGATAGAATAGGTCCTGCCAGTGCTGTGTCTGATTTTTGGAGGGACAACCCCAGATGGACCCCCAGATTCGGGACCTTAAAATTTAGGACTCAGACTCAAATATCCAAGCTGTAGTAAGCTTGAGCCACATTATTAATATTGACCATCAACGATGCAGTACATAACCATGATCAGTATCGACATATCATTAACATTATTGAGTATCGATATTGTGCATGGTACAATATCTGTATGTGCTGATTTAGTATCAATACAAACATACTCAACACATTGATTGGGGTGTCCATCCTTTGAAAGAAAAAAAACGATCCCCATTCTTCAATGTTCTATCTGTTTATGTCTGTTGCATGAGCCCATTGTACTAAGTTATATACCAGTATGTGTTGGTGAAGCCCCTCAATAGGCTTCGGGGTTATTAGAGGAAATAATGTGGTGATTGGGGCTGATATCAGGCAGATTGACCACCGTTAAGCTACATAAAAGATATGTTCAGCTTTTTTGATCAATATCTTATCCATCATCTTTTCCTGAAAGTTGAAGGGATCCGCCCCAACCATGTAACCCCCAAACAATACAACCTTGATAAGCCCCAACCATGTTTTGGTTGATACTGACTAACGTCCTTGAAACAAAGAAGGCCTTGGTTACATGTATTGCTGGGGAGGTGACACAACAAAGGGCCAACTAAGGGGCTCAAGAAGCTTCAAAAGTCGGGGTTGATGGAGTTTTATAACCCTAAAAATAGGGGTCGTGGTTACCTTTAAATCCCCATTTCTGAAACTTCCATGACCTTGGGCACCTTCGCGAATTTTCTGAGTTTCCGACTCCCAGCAGGCAAGTGGCCTTTCCACCAGTTTCCAGACCGCTTGCACTTGAGGAGAGCAACAGGACTTTGATGGGATTGAAACGCAATCCAGGCGGGGATAGAACCAACAATACATGAATAGAATAGATTCAAATAGACAATTAAGGGTGGAATCACTAGAGTTCAAAACGGGGATAGACCAAGAATTCTCGGATCGAATGGGCTGATTGCTACGCAAAAGAAGACAGATGTTGTGGGTTGATGTTGAGCCGTACCCATTATCTTGATGTCTACATCTTTCACTGTTGAAGCCATTTTGTTGGTGATTCTGTACCAACGATATGGGGGTTACAACCCACTTCTAACTTGTTACTTCTTTCGGCGCGTCTCACTGAGTGTTTGGTCCCCATGGTTAGCACGTCCTCCATCAAAATAGTTGCTAATATCCAGAGCTACTGCACTAACTTTACTAACACTTACTATTTTCCCACCTGTTCATGGCTGAAACTCAACCCAGCAGTAACCTGCTCAATCAAGGTTTCCTCAGACACGCCGAAACCATTCAAATCCATCATTCATAGCTCAGTCCTTTTCTGGCAACCCCCAAAAAAGACAGCAAAAGCAAACAACAATTCACCGTGAGACCATGATGTTGGACTCAGATGTTTCACCCCGCCTCCCCTGAGGGTCCATGGTCCAGGATCCAAGGCGAGGAGGCTGAAAGCCAAGAGGCCTCAGTGCTGGGGGATTTCATGATCCTGTTGCCTGGATGTATAGAATCCTAATCTGGGCCCCCCACGAAATGATTGCAATACCATACTATAGACCGGAGTTGCAAGGGTGGTGTGGTGCTATTTCATATGGGGAAGGGATTCTACTTGAAGTAGTGGGATGGTGCTAGAGGCTTCAGCTGCTGAAGTTGATTTTGTGACCATGGCTGGGTTTGACCTTGGGGGATACAACAAGAATCACTTTTTGACTGGCTATGGATTTGTTATGATTGACCCTCTGGTTATTTAACCTACGCAACTGGAAAAACAGCGTTTTTAAGAGGAAAGTAATCATTTCTATCCATCATCTATAACTGGGCCATGGCTTCCATAGCTATGTCAAAAAACCAGAGGGCAATCCAGGTACCGCCCCAGCCCGACTTCCCCCTTGACGATGTGTTTGGCACAAACCTTCAGCAGTCCCTGGTGAAATGTATGGGATTTATTGGATCAATTCATTTTTGGAACCCTTTCTTAGGGGGTATTTGATGTCAGCTTCATGTAGATGGGCTTCATCCCCCCACTGGTGCTGGTTAATATCACCATTTTTCGACGGTGAATGGCCCCAGATTTCGTATCAGGGGGATGGGATTGTAATCGTCCATCTGATATTTGGTATTTATAATCACCTCTAACGATAATCAGTGCCATGAGTATTTACCCTCTTGTTATTCAACATAGCCATAGAAAATCCCCGAACTAAATGGATGTGTTAATGGGAAAATCATCCAAAATTGGCCATTTTCCATGGCGAACTGTTAAATAACCAGAGGGTATAGTCACCTTTCCCCTTCTCTGGTACTCTGGGTGCAGCGTACCACGAGGTGTTGCTCTCAGCAGGAGTTGCCGTGCCCAAAGGCCATGCTGCCCTGGGTGTTTTCAGGGGGAAACCACTGGGTTTTGGTGTTGGTCACTCATTTTGAAAGATGGTGTACAGTTTACTATGTACGATGTCCCTTATTCCAAGATGTAAGTGAAGAGGAACTGTTGCAAGAACGAACGGCACCCATCTCTCTGCTCATTCGCCATCAAGTTTTGATTCATATCATTTTGCCTTCAAATCGTGCCAGCAGCAAGCCACGTTGGACGACACTTGAGGGTGATTCCATTCATCAAAATTAGTCACAATTAATCACCATTCATCACCATTTATCACCATTTACCATATTTATCACTATCCATCACCACAAATCACCAGTACTCACCAGTACTCACCATTACTATAATTATATAAGCAATAACTTAACCAACATTGACCCAGATTCTACCCTCTGGTAAACTAACATAGCTATGGAAAATCACCATGCTATTCATGGGAAAATCCACTACAAATGGCCATTTTCCGTAGCAAACTGTTAGTTTACCAGAGGGTAACCCCAATATCAACCAATGTAAACCAATTCCTGGGCCACCGCACGGTGCCACGCCACTCGGTGTCACCACGGCACCTATGGAGCGCAGCGCCCAGAGGAGCAACGCCGCACCTGGACAAATCCGAGAGGAATCTGGCACTTTTGTACCATTCAATCGTAGAAAATCCCCCCATTTATAGGTGATTAGTGGTGATACATGGTGATTTATAGGTGATTCATGGTGATACATTGGTGATTTCTAGGTAATTAATGGTGATTTATAGGTGATTTATAGGTGATTAATGGTGATACATGGTGATTTATAGGTGATTATTTCATACTTATAGACTTATAGATGTATATTATTTAATGATGATTGATGCTTCCCTCGAACACAGCCATGAATGTATCATGATGAGAAGATTATTCCTCAAATTATCCATTAATGATACTTTGTACCATTCATCATAAGATAGCTGGGAAAATCCCCCCCCATTTAGGTGATTGATGGTGAAGGTGGGTGATGAATGGAATTGTGTAACCTCCGCTAATCAAACATGGCAATGGAAAGTCCCTCACTCATAGATGTTTAATGCTGATTATTTAACACTTATAGACGGACGTATAGATGTTTTTCAATGGGATCATCCCTCACTTTGTACTGGAAGATGCTTTTCCCAGCTAATACCTCCATTCAGTTCGCGGATTTTCCAGCTAGCCATGTTTGATTGTCAAAGGGTAATGTTTTTTTGCTGAACCTTGGGAGAAAAAGGTGGGAATTTTTCTGTGATCCATGGTCAAGTTAGATGGTATTTACTGCAAGCGCTGGGATGTCTTTTTTGTTGCACCTTGGATGAAACATGGGGAGGATTTCGCCAGTAGGAATGTGGATTTCATGGGAGATGAATGGGGAATATAAATCCAACGATATCTGTGCCTCAAGCTGGATGGGATTGATGGTTTATTGTTCTCCATCCCATTTCCCAACATAGTCGGCATAGAGAAATCCCTCCATCAATGGATTGATGACCATCCCCCCCAGGGATATGGTCATACCAACGAACATTGACCATGGCGCATGGTGGGATTCAAATGGGAATGTGTCATGGGATTTTCTTAGCAGCTATCATGGGCTATCTATGTAAATGTGGTAAGCCCAATGCCGGGCTAACCTTTCATCGTCTTACACCCATTTGGGGACAGTAAAAACTTCCAACCAGTTCAAAATTGGGTTTGGGTTGTTTTACCCTTTTTTTTGTTGGAAGTCTTTAATCCCAATTACAGTTGAGCCATCTTTCCTGTTGATGAACCAATGCCCACTATCTTAATCTTGGGGATCGGTTCAAAATTGGGTTTTCCATGTCGAGTTCACCATCCCCCGCCGCCTCTGGTGTCCATCTTTGCCCGGCACGGGGCACTAAAACAAAAGATCTTGGGCCAATGGCGTGGACAGTTGTGGGTCAAGTCAGTGGGTACCTCAAAAGAATTGGATGGTGATTCGAAAACGGGCAAAATGGACCACACACTCGTATTGGTCCCCTGAATCGTTCAGATTCGAGCGAGTTGGATAAACTGTGAGATTTCCCGCCGGCTGGAAGTTGTCAAGCTACTAAAGTGCGCAGGAGCCGATTATGCGAAGGCAAAAATAAGAGCTGTTCTATACATCTGTTGGAACTGCTTGGCGGAAGAGATGCAAATGACTTTTTGAAGCATTCTCACCTTTCAGGTCGAGTATTGAATCTGTATCATTTGGAGGTCCAAATAGGGGGCTTACGGGGGGTTATTGTCAGGAGGACTGGATTGAGCATCAAGCTCAGCACAGATTTGGTTATTGCAATATCCAGAAAGATCTAGAAAGGTAAGAAAATCCCCCAAAAAGGAAACGAATGTGATTGAAGTTTACCGTACATGGATGGTATAAACAATCAATTTATATCAATTTATAAAGGTGGTTTATGATTGCTTTACTAACATTATACTAGACTTGTCGAATCTATTCTACCTGTTTTTCGCTACAAAAACGCAAAAAAAAAATCCGCCGCAGCTTTCCGAACGCGGGCGCCCTGGCGAAATTGTCACATGGTCTCTCTCCTTCGAAACTTGCTGCAGACCTGGGCATTTTCAGAAGGTTTTGGAGATGGGCTATACTTGTACCCTCCACTAATCCAACATGGCTAGCTGTAAAATCCCCCAACTGAAGGTTTTACCGGGAAAATCAACTATAAATGGGGGATCCTATACAACAAAGCAACCAAAATCTTGGGCTTTTCCGGATCACAATTTCGTTCATTGTCGTTGGGGCGTCTGAGCAACATACTGAGAAGCATTCATCTATTGCAGGTACTGTGCTCTGGGAAATCTGCTTTAAGGGCACAAAGAGCCACGGATTGATTCGCCCTGATTTGTTGAGGATACCATTCAAAAAAATGCGAAGATGCGTGCTTTCACAGTATTGAAAGTTGCCAATCAGCGGGTTGCTGGGTAAATTTTCCCAAGTGCCGATGACTCAAAAGTCGAGAACCTATTTGGAACCACCAAAGGCAAACTCCTCACACGTCATTTTTTGAGGCATCCCACATCATGATTAGCACTGCCAATCTCTGAAAAAGTGTTGGCCCTCCATCATTCTGAGTCCGCTAACAATGTGTGAGTCAGACCCAACTATAGAGATCAACTCTATAGATCCACTGGTTACCCCACTTCTAAATGGTGCTGGAAAGAAAAATAAATCTGATGCTGAACTTCCCTGATGTACCGTCCAGTAAACTAGCATTGATTCATGGAAACTCCATGGGGAAACCTGTTCGGAAAACGATCCGCAACTGTGTGGCTGTTCCATGGCCAGCCACTGGAATCAAGGCCAGCAAGACGATCCATGAATATGGCAGCCCGAAGATGATGTGCATGGCCTGCCAATCCAGGTTGAAGTCTTGAAGAAATCGGAAAAATACGAGGATAGCCTGGGGCAAGCTAACATAGATGTGGAAAACGTATGGTGAAACCCTTTCGGAAAAACAATATATCTACAAATTGTGGGTTCTCCACCTCTTTTTGTATGTTTACAGGAGGGTAGCCAAAAATCAGCCAAACTTCTTGGTCCCTTTTGGGCCCTTCACTTTTTTGGGGACATTCTCCCATTTTGCAGCACGGCAGTACCTTGTGCACCAGGAAAACGAGCAGTGCCCAGTCGTTCAAGAAACCAAGCCGATCTACGGTGAAGATCTCTCGTGAGAAGAAACCTGACGTTGGCAGTGGACATGAGGCCGTGCTGACCCTGCTGACTCACTGAATTGGTTTGGGGGATTTGTTGCAGGAAAACATGGTTTTTACCATCAATTACACAAGGTGCGGACCCCTGGATAGCTAAGTTAAGTTGGTTTACAACTTGTTTAACTGGGGTTTATAGGAGATATAACTATACTTAGCCGTGGTTATACACCAACTTCTAACTAGGGTGCCTCACCTTGTAGCATTGTAGGGTGATTCCTGTACTGTCAGATTTCAGGCATCAAAGTCCCTGGGGAAGATTGAAGAAATCCACCAACCCTGGGAAGACGACCATGTATTCAAAGAGGTTTGGCGAAATCTGAAAATATGGTACTGTACCCAAAACTTTTCTGGTTCCCTAATATCTTCAATGTTCCCTAATATCTTCAATTTGGCGGAGTATAACCCATTTTCAGACACACCCAAATATCATATCAAGTTGGTTAGATCATATACTGTAACTGTAACTTGTATCTTCCATTGTTGTTCCCTCATATCCCTTGTTGTTCCATCATATCCCGATTGTATCTCCCTAAAAGATGTGCTTCAACTCGACTCCCAACTGGTTCCTCCCAGTGCCAAGCGGCGATCGCTGGCAGAGAGCCAGCCCAGGATGCAAAGGGTCTCCATCAACTCTGCCTTGCACCTGGCTATCAAGCAGTGGAAGTCCTGGATATCATGGGAATATCTTGGGGATATCTTCTGGATATGAGGATATAATGGGACATATCATGATAAATTTGGACATTTATACTATATTTATATATATATATATGTCTATATATATATATATACAGTATACAGTGTGTATAATGACATATAGTAGTAAACCAATCATTTCAAGGTGATAATCACAGTGGGATATAATGGGACAATATCACCAACTTGATTTGATATGGGAATGATCTCACAGACCCTGACGATGGCAGGGTTGCAAGCTGATTGCGTGAATTTAATCGGCAGACCCCCAAAATCAGCAGAAATCATGATGATTGATCCGGGTTACAATATGTTTTGCATTTGCCACAACGATTAGATTTTGGAGCGAATCTGTGGTTTTGAAGGCGGTCCCAAATGCATATTTGCAACGTCTGGATAACAGGGGTACATTGCTTTGGGATAGTGAGATTCATTGCCTCTAGAGCTTGTTCCGTTTGCTGGTGATGCAGCCACTGGGTGGTTTAGAGGCTCGATTGGCAACCAGAGACTGGCTTGATTTGTTGTGTATTTTCAGGGTGATATCCACATCGATGGTAGGGAAATCTCTCATGTTCCAATGTGTGGTAGGACTTGTTCATCCAATGTCAATAATGTTCATCCGATGCTTCGTTGCAATACCAATGAAATCTTCTTAATCCCCATCAAATTCCTTTCAACTCCCGAAAAAACTCCTGCTTTCAATACGCATGAAATCCCCAGGAAACCCTTGGTGTTGTACCCACCTGTCATATTTTTCCCATCTTTCCCATGGGCCAACCCCCTATGGCCCCCGCCTGAGGATGCGATCGAAGGTGGGATACATGTCCAAGCGCTTGTCCAAGTAGGGTGGCCAGGTCAGCGCGAAGCCGATGAGCCTCGCGGAATGCAGAAAGGTACGACACTGTCGACCACCAGCAGTTGGGGCATCGATAAAATGGCCTCTTAGGAATACGATGAACATTGGATTGTCTGATACAAAAAAAAAGTCGGATTGCTCGTTCCATGCCAAAAAGTTCCATCCCGTCTTCAGCTTGATCCAGCCAAGGAGCAAGACAAACCAATATCGGCAGTAGTAGTCACCTCGCAACACTGGGATCACGGGCTTTCACGAGCCATGGATCAAAAAGCCCTGGTGGTGAACATCCAAATGAATGAATCGTGGGAATTTCACAACACCCCTCCAGTGGTTCATCCCTGATTTTGTCTATCAGAATGACCATCAATTAGGGATGTACCCTCTGGTAAACTAACATAACTATGGAAAATCGCCATTTTTTAATGGGAAAATCCACTACAATTGGCCATTTTCAATAGCAAACTGTTAGTTTACCAGAGGGTACCCCATTTTCAAACACACCCAAATAGCTGGCATGATGTCTGGCCCCCCATGACGTTCATCCCCCCAGCTGAGC
This sequence comes from Symbiodinium sp. clade C Y103, assembly GCA_003297045.1. Lineage (NCBI taxonomy): Eukaryota > Dinophyceae > Suessiales > Symbiodiniaceae > Cladocopium > Cladocopium sp. clade C. Next base: position 79,540 of record BGPT01000651.1, read on the forward strand.
ACGGCACCCACCGTCTTCCGATACATCAGGCCGTAGGTTTGGGTCACCATACCTCAGCGGTGCGACACGGAAGAGAGGCCATGTCTTACAGATGACCTGCTGCTAAGGGACCTAAGATCATGATGTCCAGCAAATGGAAGGGCCTGGCATATGATGTGCGATGATTTTGGTCAATGGCTTGCGCTGTGATGCTGCCCAGGTATGACTCAAAACCCGTAGGATTTTTCGGCAGCCCAAGTTTGACCCAGAGGGATTTGTCTCAATAGGGAGTACCATGCATTCCAAAAAGATCATGATGTGGGTAAAGCAATAATAAACCACCCATTTGGGAATGTTTCATGCCGCCTATTCATGGTGAACTTGGGGATGGTTTATTACTAGTATTAATTAAACGTTCCATCATTTTCCAACAGCGGGGGCCCATGCCCCCGTGGCCTGATCAACTTCCAAGGACTTACTCGAACTGATCCAGCTAGGTCCCCTGCAACCACCGCGACTTCCGCGGCTTAACCGCGCCTTTCCTCTGGCCCACGATACATCAAGGATCGGTTGACCTGAGATTTTCTCAGCGCGAGGTGATGAATGTGCTTTTCCTGTGCAGAACTGGCTGTGTGTGTGTGTGGTATCACTTGATGGATTTTTGGAGAAAACCTTGAGGAAACTATGGCTTTGACCCCAAATCCAGAAGGTTCCTCCATCCAAACGTTACCTTTAACCCAGGTGATGATGGGAACTCTCACAACATGACTCTATCTGGATCTGGTTGTGATAGTTTTTTGGGAAGGAATGGATGAGATTCTTGCGCGGCAGACTCAGGATGACAATTGCCACAAGAAAATGCCCGAAAATGCCCGGGTGCACACAGAAGCTGCCAGAGACAAAAGAAAAGGAATCAACTCTCACAATCAATGGATTGGTTTTCCTCCGGAAACTTTCAGGAAAGCCATATAAGTGTTAAAATTCCATCCATCTGCAAGAAATCGATTGTCGCAACGTGAAATCATTGAGCCATGTATGATGGCCCCCGAAACCATCGTCATCGACCGAGCTTGGGGGTGGCTAAGGCCAGGGCCAGGGTATTGGCCATCATCATCCAGGGGATGATACTGGCTTTGATCCGAATGGAGCGGAACGTCCTGGCAGGGAGTGACCAATTGGGATCTTCACTCGGAGGTATCGCCTTTCATCCTCTGAGCCTAGAATACCACAGAAGATTCAAACTTGCCGGGTTTCCACAGTCCATAATTCTCAGTAATGTGGTTAAACCCGATGCCATAAACCATCCCCAATTATGGGTGTCTTATGAAATTGGATATACCTAATAGCCCCCAGCCATCGTTAGTTCATGGGCCATAAATAACACATATGAGCATTGTTCAAAATCCCTCTGTGATTCCATTATACTGGTTGGTTTATAGGGATTCCCCTCTTGAATTGTGTAATCCCCAATATATTGGGTAGTATAATCCCCCAACTAATCATCAACCAACAGTTGTTTTGAACACTGCTAGGTGGCAACCTCTCCAAAAAAAACCCGAAGGCCTCAAAAGGAAGAGGTTCGAGAGGGTGAGAAAAGCATAGGTGCACAAATGAGCTACGAAGTCCTCAAGCGTTTCAGCAAGAGGCGAATAACGTCGAAGTAAATGTGAAATCAGTGGCCATTTCAGGAACCGATTTATTAGAGGTACCTACCATATGTAAGGCATATGGAAGGGGATAGACTCCCAAAATATGGTTTTATAGATGGTACAGTACCTCCAGTTTAGCTACCTAAAATGGCCATTGACAAAATGGAGTCCTAGAAAAGGGGAACTAAACCAACCATGAAATGGGGATAGAGTACTGTATGTATAATCTATAATATATTATAATACATACTACCAGCAACATTATATCTTACCCCAGAGTCATAAACCCTGGCTGACAAATTGCTGTGCCCCAGCCCAAGCAGTGATCTCATCTCCCACCAACATGGTAACCCCCATGATCAACAGCCCAGGGTTTAGCAGTGGCAAAGCATTGTCACCTGGATGCTTCAAATCCTCTTACCCTGCTGGACATTCCAAGAATGTCCAAGAATAGTCTTTTTGGGGATGTTCAATTTTGCTGGTTTGCTTCAGTTTCATGTTGCAACAAGCTGAAACGAACCAAATCGATACCGCCAAAAACGAGACAACTTCAAGTTAGTTGCACTATGATAATCCCCAATATATATGCCACAGTATAGCCCCAACATTATCAACCAACAAGGGTGGATCTGCCATTGCAACATCCTGGTCATCTGAACTCAGAGAAACCAAGACACCTGTGACTCCTTGAGGTTGCTCGGCAAACCCCAGACATTCCCATCGCCTGGTACTTTGATGGAGCACATTGGAGGTGAATCAGCAGCAAATATCGCTGGAAAATCTTGCTTTCTGGGAAATCCCCTCGAACTAAATAAATAAATAAATAAATAGGGAAAATCCTGCTTGCCATCTTTGGATCGCGATCAAGGGTATCCAAATATGTGGTTTGATCTTGGGAATTCAAACAGTGTGTCACCAACAAGACCTGGTTTTCCCGGACATGGGCGACACCCATAGCTTGACCAAGCGACCATGAATCGCTTTGGCGAAGTCCAAGAAAATCGGAGCCAAAAAGGGGTTCAACAACTTCGGGAGGAACACCACGCAGAAAAGGCCTCGGAAATTCAAAAAAAACTCTGGCAACAGCACCATGGCATCTGATGAATTTCCTTTGCAACGTGATGCAAAACTGCAAAACCGCAATGGCGACTCCGTGAATCCGTATACACCGACTCTTGTATAGTGCAGGAGAAACATGTACAATGTGATGATTGTCACATCCACCCATCGACGAAACATCCCTCTTTGCAAGTCCAAGGGTCCAAGGAATAGCAAAGCCATGAGGATCGTTAGAACGATGTTGAGCACGCCCTCACGCGTTGAGAAGATCAGGAACCAGTCAGAAATCTTCGTTGGAGGGAACATGAATATGCCAACCTCTTAAAGATTTAAAGAAAGTTGCAAAAACTTGGAACCACCTTATCCCCTGGTGCCCGGCTGCCGTCCCAACCTCGTCCTCAGCAGGTTCCTCAGCGGAGGCAGCTGGTTCCAAGCCCCTAACCCAGGTTTAACCTCCTGAGTTTCTCCAAAAGGGGCCAAAAAAAAAAACTGTTCATGGGAATCATATGGATAAAACCCATGCTGAAGTGCTGGAATCCTTAGGAGCTTCCCAAATTTCGTCAGATTCACCCGAGACAGGTTCAGGCAAAGGTAAACACCGCCATCGACCAAGCTGAGCAGTGGAACTCCAACCAATTGGAAAATCCCAAAATGATTTAGATCTTATCACCAAAAGTGTGGTTTGCTAATTGATATTATGATGGGAAAATCAGCAATCTATCACGGTTTCCATGGTGATCTTCCACTTCACCGAGGATGAGAATCCACCGTATTTTGGGTAGTATAAGACCCGAACTGATCATCAACTATTTTATTTGAAACTGAACAAACTCTTTGCGCTGCCGGGTTTTGCCCCAACCCTTGTTGAAAACGATAATCACTTGCGTTCTGACGACCCCAAATGGGGTGCCAAGATGGTCACTTTTTGTGCGTTTGATGCTATGAACAATCCATGTTTGAAGCGAATATCAACTCCAGAGTAATAAACCTTTGTTGATAAAGAAGTTCGCACCCCAAATTCAAGTGATGTCATTTGCTATCCTCGGTTCCCAATCTAAATAGGACGACCAAACAAAATGCCCCAATGGTAAGTAATTTACTTTATTGATATATGATATATTGTATAAATCCCACATTGTTCCTTATGTGTCCCATTGTATCTGCATTTTGTCTCCATTTGATGGTTGGTTGAATCTACATACTTTCTTGGGGTAAAAATACCCAATTTTTCCCCAATTACCCTCCCATTACTCCCCCACTGCTCCCCAGTCATATCAATTTTTGGTGGTATACTGTGAAATACTGTATAATCCAATCCCCCTAATACTATACAACCACCTGGACCATCTGGTTTAGATCTATTCATTTTGGGGGTTTATACGGTGTACAGAGAAAAATACTCTATATGCCCTTTTCTATAGTAGTGCGTTCATATCCCTGTTGTTGATGGATATAATTCCCAATCTTTTATGGTAAATATCCCCAAAAGTTTATATCCAAATTGTTGATGGTTCATTTGATGATTCATATGCTCAGCTTAATCTTAGGGGGATGTATATCCCCATTTCAGGATTGTTAAACCATGACTAAGCCCCAAGTCTCGGTGGTTCAACCCACATTCTTGATATGGGTAGTATTTTGTATTTAAGAATTCAATACGGGAAGGGACCCCAAGTTACAAGTTCTTGTTTTTGGTTAACCCATGGAAGTGTAGATGTATCAATTATATCATATATATATATTGATATATGCTTGTAATGTATAGATTATATATTACATGAATTTAATATATCCATATATCATGTGTATATATATATATATATCATGTATATATATATATATATATCATATATATATATATACATAACATATAATAGATATAGATATACATGATAGAAACCCTGTTAACCCAGTTCCCCTTGGGTAAGCCCATCGATGCGGCCGAGGGGCAGCGGGGAGGGGCTCCATGCTCTCCAGCTGCGTCGCGTCGTGCGCCAGCCAATGCTTCCTGACCCGAGGCGACGCAGTGGAGTTTCACACGGAAAAGTTGGAAAATTAGGAAAAAAATGGGAAAAAGTTGGAACTTTGCCAGGAAAAGTTGGAACTTTGCAGAACTTGTCCTGGAAAAATGAGAAAAAAATGGGAAAAATGCTGGTTGAATCCCCTGTAAAATGGAAAAAATATGAGGGCAAAATGCGATGTCACAATCAAAAATGGTGATTCAAACCAAAGAAAACACGGTCTTCACTGTCAAAAATTGTGATTTAACCGGTGGAAATTGAAAGTTTACCAGTATACTTTTGGATTTGACCAACAATTCAAATTCCAGTGTGGCGCTTTGATGAGCAGAAATAGGTGGATATCATATCGCACGAATCCGAGTTCAACAGAGAGTTAAACACCCTCGGGGGGGGTTCGTATCTCAATGGTTCAAATCAATCCCAATGGGTAGTATGTATCCACCTACAATTGCATGATAGGATATACAAAGGTATGTGTTTGGCGCAACACTTGCTTTCGTGTAGGCAAACGTACCGTACATGCATGGTATGGGAAGTGGATCGAATCCATTTGCAAAGCTCGACCCTCCCATAATTCCAAGCTGTAAATGGCAAATCCCCATTGAGATCTAGCATCACATATGTGGAGGTTGTTCAATCCATGGGGTTACCCCCAAATCATCCATTTAAATAGGATTTTCCAGCAAATAAACCATCCAGCTATTGGGGTCCATATCTGTGGAGCAGACTATTCCTATGCCATCCCAGCCACCGAAAAGCGTGCGAACAACTTCACATTTGTCCAAAAATATATACCCCAATTCATGGCCATTTTGATGGGACAAATGAGCCTTTAACCCATTGGATGCTAATGGATTCTAGTTCTTTGCCCCAACATCTTCAGAGAAAACCCTATCTCGTAGCCCAGTCTCAAGGGCGCCAGAATCGTGCAAAAGAGCATGAGTCCCACGATGAACCACATCCTGAGAGGGGTTGCAGCATGAGAACTCCAGCAATACTTACATGCAATGACCTGACCACTGGATGAGCATCCAATCCCTTCAGGGAACCGCAGTCGTGCGGTGGGAGACATCCTCTGTTTGAAACAGAGGTGCGAATATTGGACATTCACAAATATCAATTTGCCAAAATGATGACCGTTCGGGGGCAGTACCAAACTGATCATCGTTCCAGTCATTGTCCAACTCCCAGTCTGTCCCAGTCGTTTAAGAACCGTGTCGCTTCACTCATGGCGAGCGGCTGGAAAACAACGTTGAAGAAATCATGCTCCCAGTCCTCGAATTGCTGCGATGCATCTGATGGGATACCCGCAACGGTGTCACATGGCTTGCTGGAACATCCACCAACATCCACCAACATCCACCATTTATATAGTTATATTGAGTTATATTAAGTTAAGTTATATTATGTTTACTTAATTTACTTTGAGGATTTCCCACGAAACCGCCATTTACTTCGAGGATGTTCAATTGCCATGCTTGTTGACCTTAACAAGGGACTTGTTGACCAGCGTTCTCAAGCGCAAACCATGGGACCCTTCCTCTCCCAGACCAAGCTCAAGAACTGGTTTCAGAGGGATGCAACAACAACCAGTTTTCATCAATGATCACCAACACAAGTTTTCGGTAAAGACAGGTGGATTTTGCCACTGGTGGGTCAGGGGACGCAACCAGCTGTGAAACACACAGTTGTGGTCCGGGGGAAGGCCTGGATGCATCGGGGCGTTGAACCTGGGAAATCCTGTCAGAAATGAGACTGACTTTGGCGGATTTGTGAGGCTCTTCGTCCCTAGAAAAGGCCACGTATTTTGTGAATCCACAGCTGTTTGAAGCTTCCAACTTGTCCATTGGGATCATCCTCCCCTTGTTGAGGATGGAAATTCGCAGAATTTGACAAAAATTGAGACCCATTCGTCAATTGCCATACATTGGTGGGAAATCCCCCACTCTTGACCAACCCATTGGTTACTGAGCATCCCAGTACATCCCAAAAAAAATTCGCTGAATCCCTGGGTGGTTTCAGACACCAAGTCGCTTGCCCGGTGGCAATCCAGGCAGACCAGTTCACCATGGTTCCAACCGCAGCATAGATCGCCAGACGACCCAGATAGGCTTAGCGATTCGCGCAAGCGCAGCTTCAACCCGTCAAACATCAATGAATTGGAGATCATCAGAATTAGGGCCAAAAATAAAAATGGAAGCCATGCAAGAAAAAAACAGTCAACCAGTTTCCGTTCGTAATCTGCAAAGGCAAGATGTTGTGTAGTTGGAAAACTAAATCATAAATCCATTTGCAAGGCCACATAAAGAAACCAATGGCGGGAGGGGGGGTTCTGAACGCAGGATATCAAGCTATCAAGCCTTCATCTTCCCAAACTTGAGCATCAAAATCGCCGAGACACGCAAGAGGGGCTTGCCTTGAAGGCCGGTGGCCGGAACAGTCGAACAACATCGAACAACAATTACCTTCCAACCAGTGGGAAAGGAGCATCTCATCTCATGCGAATGGCGTTTGGTGTGCTCCAACTACAGCACGAAGCCCTGCAATCCACATGTTGGCCACATGGTTGTCCCATAAAATGGCCATAACTTGGGCTACCCCATGTTCAGAGAAACTCACATGCAACAGAAGAAAAACATCAAAAACATCAAAAATGTCTGGCAGGCCAGCTGCTGGACAAACAGAAAGAAACGCCCGAAACCAGAACAATCCTCAGCTGCGCCGGGGCTCCCAGGGCTCACGTAGGAAGTGATGAATGTGGTCCAAGCCCACCATAGAATATCCCAGTAACCAACCATTTTGGGGCCTTGGGGCTATGGGAAATCATCCCAAGTAAGGGTAATGCCCATTTCACGAATCACTAACCATGGCCACGATATGATAAAAATGAGTGGGCAGTGTACCTCAAGAGTAGCCGTTGTTAGTGAGTCACACTTGGGGTTGTCTCGTCTCCATCTGGAAAATGACTCGGTAATAATCAGAATTCGCCAAGGTCAGCCATGACTGGCGTGATCGTCCCTCAGCGACTCCCGGTCACCGAAATGTCCCTGGACTCCACGGGTTGCGAGAAAGCTTCCACTGGAGAGTCCATTGCTGGACATAGATCACGTTCCACTCCTTGCTCCGGGGCTGGGAGTGACCATCTACTAGTCCCAGACCCAACAACCCATAGGGTGGCTGGTCATTTTTGTGTTGCATCAGTCTATCTTGGAAGCAACCAATTCTGACCCAGCTCTTCCAATCGGGGAGAAACCATGAGAAACCCATATGTTGAATGCGGCACATGCGCCTCTTAGCTCCAAGCGTTTAGGGTCCCTCACAAAACGATCCAAGAGTTGCCACGGGGCGGAGTACATTGGACTACCGTGGTCGATAGCCACCAACCTTGGTCGAGGATCTGGGCACCATGGGGACATAATCGAGGTAGAATGGTGACCATGTCTCATATTTCATGGGATATGAAACCAATCATGTCAAACAAGTCATGATATATGTTCCAACGTCATCCAAGTGCTTGGTCCTTACGGATATGGAGAAATGAATGGTAGGATAGTCCAATTCCAAGAAATCCATATGATGCCTTTCCCTCAGGCCGTTGGCCAGTGGTGTCTCATTGCTCCCAACTGCCCGGGGCCCAAAAAACCTGTGCATCCTTCAAGTGGCATCACGCAAACGATTCGTGTGACGTCTAGGTGTGGGAAGCCACCCTTCGGAATCTTCTTTGGCAACAAACCTGAGACGCTTGAGTTTGGACAGAAAACAGCTCCACGACAGGAAGCCGGCTGTGGTTATTTACAAAAAAACACGGGTGCCCCCCCCCCTTAGATTCAAGATGAAACCCGAAAAAATTGCCATTTCGAATGTATAGTTTCATTGATTCATTGTCCAAACCCAGTTTAAAAGCAAAAGTCTCTCGGAGTCGCTGCTTGAATCATCACCCTCCCCTCTAAGGTGACCACCGTTCAGACTTGTCCTTTTTTGCAGCCCCTTTTCATTGTCACTTGGCTTTGTGCATCCCCTTACATCCCCATCCCATGAATAAGCCCATTGAAACCCATGAATTTTAGTGTATCCAATGTGCTAAACCCAATTAGAAATCATCCCCAATCACTATGAATTCTAGTGGTAACCATCATCCCCAAATGGTAGGTTTATTCTTGTGTCTCTCACCTTATTCCCATTACATCCCATTCATAAACCATCAAATTCCCATTAATAAACCGCTAAAAACCTAGCATTTGAAACCCATTGATAGACCATTACAAACCATAAACATGGCTATTCCCCCTCATTGGAAGGGTCATCTCCAAGCATTCCACGGTCACCTCCCACTGCCCAGGAGCGGTCCGAGTCTTCCTCTTCCGCCGAAACGGCCTCCCCTGAATAGGACGCCGGAGCAGGGCCTCACGCTGCGCAGGGATGGAAAGGGAGGGATGGTGATTTCAGGGGATACCCTCTGGTAAACTAACATAACTATGGGAAAATCATCATTTTTAATGGGAAAATCCACTTTAAATGACCATTTTCAATAGCAAACTGTTAGTTCACCAGAGGATATTGATGGGGTTCTAATGTGACATGATTTCATGGTGACTTTTTGGTGGGATCGCCCAAAAACCACGGATTTCACGGTGAAATCGTCCCACCGGCCAGCCCGGTTCCTGCAGTAATGGACTTCTTTTCATTCTTCTCTATGTCCTCCATGTCCTAAGTTGGCAAGAATTTCTATAGAGTCTATGGCCAAAGGGAAAAGAGAGCCTGCTGAACAGGCGTAGAATGAGTAAACTACACAACCAGTCATTCTTCACATGATGAATAAGGATAGAGGGCTGCAAATCGGCACAAATAGGTATATAGATGTATAAAGTATATATCCAACATCACCCCTAACATCCTCCCTCACATCGTGCAAACTCTACATATCAAAAAAAACGGATCGCAACGGTTCCAGCCGGCTCCAGCATATCAGCCCAGGCATCAGTGGTATCTTCTTTCATCCTGGTTGCATGGGCACTGGGGATGTACAGTACCGAGTCTCGAGCCACCAATGGGCTGCGAACACATGGCAGACTGGAGAATCCCCAATAAAATGCTTGGTTTTCATGGGGATTGATGTTTAAAAAATGTCAATTTTCGCATCAAAACCATCACCAACAAAGGCCCCCAACGGGATCCGGGCAGGTCTGCTCGAATCAGCCAAAACACACAGCAAGATATCCTTTTTCGGGTCGCCAATGCCATGAAATGATTTAAAATCATCAATTGCCATTGACAACTTGGCAGCATTTGCCAGCATTTGCCAGCACTCCAGCATGGCATCCTGGAATTTCCGCCAAACAGCTGCACTTGCTGCAGCAAAGCCTGGAAAGGTAGCAGAGATGACAACATGAAGAAACCTGAAACCAGACTTTTGAGTGGTGCAAAAGAGGATAGAAAAGCTATGTTCCATGATTTCGGATTTTTTTCGGAGGTTGCCCAAAAGATCATTTAACAGCGTCACGCCCAGCCTCAGGTTTTGCCTTGTGCCAACAGTTTGTTGGCTGCGCAGGCGCTTTGGATCTGCGCCAAGACCTCCTCGCTGATGGACTCGTCCTCAAGCTTTACTTCTTCGATCTTCGGGTTTGCCTTGATCGTCTCCAAGAGGGCCTATCATGGGGGTGCAAAACTCTCAGAGAAAACAAAAAAACAAACAAGCAAAAAGAACTTCGGCGAACTAGGGTGGTTTGCCGACATGGGGTGGTTTATGGGATCGGTATAGTCTTATTAAGCAGACATGGGGAATGTGGGTTACGATGGATGTAGGTTCTTCACCAAGTCTGGGGAATATGATGGATTGTGCACCAAGAAAATCTGGATAGATGCTCCTAAATAAGAAAGAATGGGTTATGATAGGTATCGAGCATAGGCTTCTGAACCAAACCCTACTCCCAACATCCCCAGCTCAACCATCTTGTCGCGTGGCATCTTCGACCCNCTCAATTTTTCTGCCGCTGCAATCAGAGTGATGATCCAATTAGAATCAGGCAGCCATGCCCCTGCCATGAGAAACTACCCGTCTAATCGTCTTTCATTCTGGCTTCCTCTGCGGCCTTTCTGGTGTAGTACTTGGAGCCATCCAGGCTGATGTACAGGGAGAAGGGTAGACCCGAAGTGATTTGTAAAACGGACATAGCGGAAGGGGAATACCTAAGCATGATGCAGGGTGAGCCCCAAAATGAATTATGCTTAGGTGTTCTCAGAACACCTAAGCATAATCAATCTTCAGGTGATAGCCGGGATACTCTCCCCTTGGTCCCTCCATGGCAGGCATAAGGTACCCAGGCTGGAGCCTGAAGATTGATTATGCTTAGGTGTTCTCAGAACACCTAAGCATAATTCATGTTNAGGGCCTGACCATTTTGTCAGGGTTGAAGATTTCCAGGGTCGAAGATGCCACGCGACAAGATGGTTGAGCTGGGGATGTTGGGAGTAGGGTTTGGTTCAGAAGCCTATGCTCGATACCTATCATAACCCATTCTTNGGGTCGAAGATGCCACGCGACAAGATGGTTGAGCTGGGGATGTTGGGAGTAGGGTTTGGTTCAGAAGCCTATGCTCGATACCTATCATAACCCATTCTTCCTTATTTAGGAGCATCTATCCAGATTTTCTTGGTGCACAATCCATCATATTCCCCAGACTTGGTGAAGAACCTACATCCATCGTAACCCATATTCCCCATGTCTGCTTAACAAGACTATACCGATCCCATAAACCACCCCATGTCGGCAAACCACCCTAGTTCGCTGAAGTTCTTTGCAAGCAACTGCTCAAGTTGACCAGCGTTATTGCAACCCAACAGATCTCGAGGCAATATCCCACTAGTTTAGTGGATTTTAGTGGGATATCTTTTACTTTTCTCCCTTTTTGGGAAGTTGGAACGGTGGAATCCAAGAACACTTTCGGACACCTTGGCCCCGTCATCTGCAATCTCTTCCCAGCTCAGCTCGAGTTGTTTCACCGAAGCCTCTCGAAGGGCTTGAGCCAAAGCCTGGCAGTTTTCAGCACCTCCAAGGACACCGTTCCGGAAGCCCAACTTGATGATGTTCTGGTTCAGCTTCAAGGCGGTCAAGAACTGGGGGTTTGATTTTCCGACCCCAATTCATCTCCAAATCACCAAAAAAAGGAATCGACATGAACAATCCGAAGAACAACGATTTGGAAAATCCGGTGTTTGGAAAATGAAAATCAGAACTCCAGCCTTCTCTCTGGCGGATCCCACCATCTTCTCACCTCCTATTTTGTGATCAAAGAGAAGCCATTGACATGCCCAGTTTCGTGTCAGTCCCGCAGACAGAACCTCTGGCAAGGCAGATTTGCCATGCGATTTCACTTGGCAAAGCCATCGAACCAAAATGTGCAGAATTTGAATGCTGAAGCTAAATTGTGCTGAATTCCTTTTGACTTGCACATGCAAACAGTGCGATTGTTCAAAGTTCTTCATTGCACACCTTGAATCGCGGTTCGGATGGAAATGCTGTATCTCGCTGCAGCTTTGTTTCCTCCTTTGCGACCTCATGGAGGTGATCAGAGTTTTTTGGCAGCAAACAAGTGAATTGAACACAAGCATACGAGGGCACGGAAAATCTCAAGGACCCCCTTGGGAGTCGCATTTTTTTAAGATATCACTGCAAAGGGTGGTGCCCCCCACTTGTAAACTGGTTTATCATCCGTTTTGACTATAGACTATAGTTATATATATATATATATAGGATATATATCCCTCATGAAACCTAGGTATTGGAGTTATAGACCATTTTAGGTAGGCAGCCAACCATTGTCAAAAACCCTGCCTTTTGCGCAGCTTGATTGGCATCCTCAATCTGCCCGATTTCCTCATAGACCTCAGGATCCCTCCAAAGGTGTCTGGATGGGACAGCCGTCACCTCGGAAGATAGGCTGATCTGGGGGCCTTACCAAAAAACCGCCAGTCATCAAACTAGACGACGGATGGCCCGAGAGCGAAGAGAAGTATAGTGAGATATGTAACTGTGAAGATCGTATAACATGAAACATAGAGAGAGGAATATATGAANCTAGACGACGGATGGCCCGAGAGCGAAGAGAAGTATAGTGAGATATGTAACTGTGAAGATCGTATAACATGAAACATAGAGAGAGGAATATATGAAGATATCTCAAAGAAAGAAGATGCGAATGGATAAGGCGCAAATAAAAAGAGATTGATGAGTATGTGAAGATGTGAGGATGTGAAGATGTGAAGATGTGTGATGTGAACGGATGAAGATGTGAGNTTGATGAGTATGTGAAGATGTGAGGATGTGAAGATGTGAAGATGTGTGATGTGAACGGATGAAGATGTGAGCATTTGAAGATGTGAGGATGTGATGAGGCAAAGAAGCGAACATGTGAAGATGTGAAGATGTGAAGATGTGATGATGTGAAGATGGGGAGATGCGCAGGGAGAAAGAAGACGTCCCAGACACTTTTGCAAGTTTTTGCACAGAAACGCTTTTAGACACAGACCCTTTTACACACAAACGCTTCTACACACAGACCCTTNAAGAAGACGTCCCAGACACTTTTGCAAGTTTTTGCACAGAAACGCTTTTAGACACAGACCCTTTTACACACAAACGCTTCTACACACAGACCCTTTTACGCGCAGACCCTTTTACACACAGACCCTTTTTTTACACACAAGCACTTTTACACACAAACACTTTTACACACAAACCCTTTTACACACAGAAGTTGTTACACACAGACGCTTTTACACACAGACGCTTTNACAGGCCCTTTTACACACAGATGCTCTTACACACAGACGCTTTTACACACAGACGCTTTTACACACAGACCCTTTTACACACAGATGCTTTTACACAGAGACGCTTTTACACACAGACCCTTTTACACACAGATGCTTTTACACAGGGACGCTTTTACACACAGAAGCTTTTACACACAGACACTCTTACACTCAAGACCTTTACACGCAAGCACCTTTACACACAGATGCTTTTACACACAAGCGCGTTTACACACACACCATTTTACACACAAACACTTTTACACACAGAACATGTTACACACAAACACCTTTACACAAAGACACTTTCACACACAAACCCTCTTACACACAAAAACTTTTACACACAGACCCTTTTACACACAAACACTTCTACACAGAGACGCAAAATCGCAATTTTACCTCACTTTTTGACGATCGAACCTCATTTCGTGCGTATAAGGGTTGCCGCAGACCCGAAGAAATCGCAATATTACCCGCAGTTTTTGACGATCGAACCTCGTTTCGTGCGGGAAGGGTTCATCCCGGCCCCTTGAAATCGCAATTTTACCTCAGTTTTTGACGATCGAACCTTGTTTCGTGCGTGAAGGGTTCATCCGCCACAGTTGAACTCGCAATTTTACCTTAGTTTTTGACGATCGAACCTCGTTTCGTGCGTGAAGGGTTCATCCGCCACAGTTGAACTCGCAATTTTACCTCAGTTTTTGACGATAGACCATCGTTTCGTGCGTGAAGGGTTCATCCGCCACAGTTGAACTCGCAATTTTACCTTAGTTTTTGACGATCGAACCTCGTTTCGTGCGAAAGGGTTGCAGTTCGTGATTCTTCGGAGGCACTGCCCGCCTTAAGAAAGAAATAGAAATTAGCAGAAGAGAGAAAGAGAGAAGAGAGAAAAGTATGCAGATGTGAAGATACGAAGATGCGAAGATATGCAGATGTGAAGATATGAAGATGTGAAGTATGAAGATGTAAGATGTCAAGATATGAAGATGTGCAGATGTGAAGAGCAGATGTGAAGATATGCAGATGTGAACATATGAAGATGTAAGATGTGCAGATGTGAAGATATGAAGATGTAAGATATGCAGATGTAAGATGTGCAGATGTGAAGAGCAGATGTGAAGATATGCAGATGTGAAGATATGCAGATGTGAAGATATGCAGATGTGAAGATATGCATATGTGAAGATATGAAGATGTAAGATGTGCAGATGTGAAGATATGCACATGCGAAGATATGAAAATGTAATAATGCAGATCTCTTTTTACGAAAAACCCTTCGCAGACGCTCTCGGGAACAAAAACATCCAATCATGGCATGATAAATTGCCATCATATGCCATGTAACAAAAAGTCATGTATACAGTAGCCATTTGTAATTTATCTCCCATCTTCGCATATGTTTGCTGATTTATATCTCAAATTTGCTGGTTTTTGCTGGCTATACCACCATTTTACCCTTTGTTATTTAACTGTTTGCGAGCTGGAAAATCACTATTTTGCATGAGTAAATCATGAAAAATCATAGAACTCAATACGCCATTTTCCATAGCTATGTGAAATAGCCAGAGGCTAATGGGGATCCGGGATACATGATCCTAAACAACTACATTTCTATCCCCCTTATCAACCTTAGTTATTGGAGTTATAAACAAACTTCGCCAACGTTTTGGGGCCCCCACCCTGTACTTGATGCTTCATCCCACCTAAGTAGGTTGCAGCCCTAGTTCTACTTGGATCAACCCTAGTTGTCTAGTAAGTGAAAGGACCCACCAAGTGGCTATGAGTCAAAACCCTGGTACCTTCTGTTCACATCAAAATAGCTGGCAAATGAACATCCCATTAAAATGGATAGATTCATAGGGATTGACCCATCCCCAAGTAGCACCAGTCCTCCACGGTTTTTTGCCCCGGTCACCGTGCGATTCTCGCGAAGGCCCTCCACCAAGGCTCGTAGTGCCTCGCTGCCGATGGGAACCAAGGTGTCGTCGAGATCCAGGGTGGTGAGTGATCTCTGGTCCTTCAGCTTCTTTGCCAAGGCCTTGGGAAATGTGGTAAACCCACTAAACCATCCAATTAATAAGGATTATCATGGGAAAATGCTGGGAAAATTGAGATTATATCGAATTAAATGAGGATTCAATGTAAGAATGGTTAGTAAAGCTATAATAAACCACCCATATGGATTGCTGGTTATACAGTTATACCGTTATACCACCCATTTGAGATAAAATTGGGGATGGATTACTATTGCTTTAATTACTAACATTAAACCCAATGAACTAACTATCCCTAATTTGGGGTAAAATGACCCCCAAAAGGTAAGGCTAATGGGATGATTTATCAGTGGGTTTACCACATAAAATGGATTTTGATAGAACAGGGATATGTTTATGGAGTATCATCCCGAAATCAATCTTGAAAAATTGGCTGAAAGATTGGGATTTCCATATCTTGTTTTATCCTGGACGGTACCCACTTGAGCCATGAAAAATGTCAGGTCTTGCCATCTCATGAAGTGGTTGGTAAATTAAATGGTTATCTCGTTAAGTAACAACACCTTTAAAAAAACGAGGAAACAACAATTGAGAACAAACATATTTCAAACCTTCCCAATTTTCACCAAACCAAAAAAAAAATAACGAAGCTCCGGCGCCTTGACGAGGGCGAGTGATGTTTCCTCTGTGTCCTTGTGCCAACTGAGATCCAGTTCTTCAAGGTCTGCGTTCATCAGTACCTCGCCCAGGGCAGCTGCGTGTGGCCCAGCTCTGAAAAGTTTCAGGCGGAACTTGCGGAGCTCCTCCAAAAAGGGATTGGCCCAGGTGAAATGAGCTGAAAAAAATTGCCATAGATAGATTCATCGACAAATCAATAGATATATCAGTAAAAGTCTACATACATGTGCACATACATATATGTAAATGCGCACATACACTATACATGTATATTATATATATATATATGTCTGTGTGTGTGCGCGTGTGCGTTTAAAATTGTGTCTATACATATATGTATGTATACATATGATGCAATATATATATATATATAATATATATATATATATGTATAGGGTGAAGGCTTGAGGTTCCCCGGACCACGATGCAGTTGCAATTCATTCAATCTGAGAAAATGTCATTTTTTTACCGTATTTTACAGCATTTCGTGGCTTTCCATGAAGTGGACATTTCAGGGAAGACATCCATATCGCGGACAACATGTTTCAGGTATGTTGGAATCAATTTTTGGAAATTTATGTATTTTTTTGATGTTCAAGGGTGTTTTTTGTTAAACCCACTGTACATGAGTTTTCACAGATTTCACCATTATTTTTTGAAAGGAGAAAAATGTCATAATTCATTGGAGAACCATGGGCGAAATGCACATTGTCCTTTTTCTCAGCAGGTCCACAACGGCGTCTTGAAGGTCTTGGCAAGAGGTAAAGCACCATTCACTTTGTGACGGTGACATTTCAAAGCTGCGAGGACAGACTGAAGACCAGGATTTCTGTGAATATAGAAAGCGGACAAAATGTNAGGTAAAGCACCATTCACTTTGTGACGGTGACATTTCAAAGCTGCGAGGACAGACTGAAGACCAGGATTTCTGTGAATATAGAAAGCGGACAAAATGTTACGATGTTCCAAAGAGTCCTTGGCTCCACCCAACTGTCCCAATCTTCTAAGTTGGTGTTTCCCAACCTTTACGAGGCTCTCGGCGACGTACCGAACATCTTCGCAACAACCATTTTCAACCTAACAGACATCTTCAACGTATCCAACATCTTCACGTATCCGACATCTTCAACGTACATGACGTTATTACACCCCCCCCCCCCCCCCCCCTCTTCACACACCAAAAAACCCACCCCCCCCCCCCCCCTCCTTTCCCCCCCAACACCACCCCT
>BGPT01000651.1:97119-156295 GCA_003297045.1 Symbiodinium sp. clade C Y103
CCCCCCACCCTTCTGTATACCTGTCTATATTTTATATGTCAAGACTCGAGGTTCCTTCGTGCTCCGGGGAACCTCAAGCCTTGACCCTATATATATATACATATACAGTTTATTGATATATACTACCGCCAAAATGTTGGGGGTAACACCGATTTGCTGAGGGTAAATTGAAAGCTGAAACCAGGGGCCAGTGAATTGTCCAGTGAATTGCTTGTAGGCGCACGCATTTGAAAAGTGATTGTTAACCAATAAAAATAACTGGGTACACCATAGAGGTTTGTCTCAACATAGGGTACCCCCAATTTCTGTGGATTTTTTTAATACCCCTTTTCAGACACACACACACACACGCACACTGCAGATTGAGTAAATGGACTAATTACTCTGTAATAGGAGCTTTAGAGGGATCAAAATGTCGATGCCTTGAGGATACCTAAGTCAAAAGTCCTGACCAGACAGGTTGACATGTCAAACTTCTGAAAGCAAAACAGCATCATAGAGGAACAGAAATCAACAGGTTGAAGCGCAGGTACGTGCAGTTGATCAAACTGCATATCCTCTCCAACTATCAGTAGCTTCGTTGGCCACGGACTGATGAATGGAGCCGTGGCCCCCTGCGTACCCATTGGTTATAGTGACAAACTTATGCCTGCGTGAAAGATAGCGAGTTTCACACACACACAAGCACATCAAATCACAACCGGGTGATTTCATATGTTTATCACATGTCATTGCCCACGGTACCGCAACTGGGATCCAGTCCTTGTAGCGCTCCAGGGAATGTGCCAACTTCTTCACCTCGTCTCTATCCAGACCCCACAATGACACCTCCCTGCATTGGGTAACAGTTTGAAGAAAGATCTTCTGCTGGAGTCTGCAGACCTGTTCAGCATCTTTTCTATGAGTGAACTTTGAGGTGTTCATCCGGGACGTAAATTCCTCTGGAGTCATGGGCACTCTCCCGAGGAACGCTGCGTCGTCTCTGCTGCCTTGTCTGATGTCGATTCGTTGGTTTTGGGTGTTACTGCCACGATCCAAGCTCCATTCAACTTCAGCGCGGCACCAACCGCGATCCCCATAGAGGTTACGGTTCGGCTTCAGATCCTTCAAGGCCATATGGGTGAACTGCCCGGGCTCCTCCGATTCACCTTGCCATGGCTTGAAAAAGCATGGCACCTGAAAGCTTTCATCGTTCAGCTTGGCATCCCAAATGTCGTCTGGCGTCAGCTCTTCAATCCGGAGGGAAAGGTTGCACTGGTGCGCATACAAAACGTGCATGTCGCCCATGGCTTTTTGGAAGTCGGCTTCTTGTTCATAGTCGCTTCTCTGATATTGGTACAACGAGCTGTAATCAAAGAAAACCCAGAGATCCGAAGTGTATGCCACATCGTAGAGTATCAGAGTGTCGACAAGAGTCCCAAGCTGGTAACAACAGGGATCTGGGTGCTGCATGCTTTCCCAAGCATGGGATACAGACATGATGATCGCGTCCCTGTCACCGGCGGCCCACTGACGGACCTCTTCATGTGTGACGACCGCTGGCACCTGCACACCATCGACATGGCAAGATTCATCATCGACTTCTTGCCTTCGCTGGAAATGCCTCCCAGATCTGCGTAGTTGGTACAAATACCTGCGACCAACAAAAACCGGTGTAAACATGTTCACAAGGAATCGATGAATCAGGGGGTCCCACAATCATTTGAAGTATTCCCTAAAGATTTTTTGAAAGTGTCAAAACCTGGACCCACCACAAACCCCATGGTTTCGAGTGGATCCCACAACAATTTTCCGACCTAAGCGACCGGGGCACTCGGCTCTGAGAAGTCCAACGTTGGCATTGCAAATGAACCTGCCCAAGGCCTTTTTGTCCGTAAGATCGTAGACGACCTGGCGTCGAAATCTCGGGACTCAACGTGATATGCCCCGCCGCTTGGTGTTTAGATATGGGAAGAGTCATTGAAAAAAATTGTGTATTAATGGGATGTAACGGGGATATCATGACTATCACGGGGTATGCAAAACCCATTGGGTTGCATGCCCATGACAATCGTTTTAGCAAAGTTGCAGGGGTATAAGACCAACCAAATGGAGATATAGTAGAATCTAGTGAGTTAGATAATAGCACATAATATTTGGGGGTGTTTGACAATGGGGCAAACCCCCATTGCCAACTGACCATTTTAATACGGAAAATGATGGTTAGCCATCAAGTTTGAGGCACCCGATTTTCAGACAAACCCATATATAAGGACCTGTTGGCAAACGGCATTGAAACTCAACGAAACAGGACCCCTCAAATTTGGAATCCAAAGAAAGTCTGGAAGTGAACGGGAGTGGACGTATTTCTTTGCCTCGACCACAAGTAGAACATGTTTTGCTCCATGAGGCTCCATGCAGTAAAACTCTACGCAGCCACGGACTGTATTGCTGCCAATTTCGTCACTCCACGTTATTGAAAGCATCTGCAAGGTGCGAATTAGATTCTTGCAGACAGTCTGGAGTCTCAAATGACCCTTTGTCAACTGCCTTAAAGAGACAATGAGATGAAGCGCGTTTTAGTGTGTGTCTGTGCGCATATATATATATATATATTTCACTTTCGCGCCTTTCTTTGCCCCATTGCAACATGGAAGTTCAACGCTGCTCTCTTTGTTCACTTTCCAGCCAGGAATTTTGGGGCCAAAAAGCAGAAATCCTGTCTGGAGGCAAAAAAAACCGTAGGCACAAGCAACAAAAAAATATATATGTCTTCTGAGACTCGAATGTAATGAAACATATGTAATTGTGAGTATTCATATTTTTTCCAATCTCATGCTCGCTATCCACTTTTTGGCCCCATCCCAGCTCGTCAGCCTGACTTTCGACCACCTGCAGCTCCTCAGCCTCCGTGGCGCTCATGCAACCTGGTCACCGTCTTCATCTGCGAGAAGTGTCTGAAGATGTGAAAATTACAGAAAATATGATGTTTTGAAGATGCTTGAAGAATTTTTGGGTACCTCATTTTCAGCCAAACCCACGGCAAGAGTGATCAGAGATTCTGTGAAGTCAAAATGGTGTTTGTATCCGAATGGATCTGCAAAAAAAAAATCCAAGGTGCACTGGTGGATCCACCAAAAAAGCCTCATCATCCCCACATTGTGGCTTTTAGATTCAGTGTATGCCCCTTCAAATATGATAGCACATGATAGCACCCCTTTTTTTGGAGGTTGAAAATTGGGACTAATGGCATTGCCGATGCCCTGCCAGTCCATCCCAATGGCCTGACAATAAGAATATCCTCTACCAACGGTCTGTTATCTTTGTTCAATCCGCATTCCCCTCCTGTCAGTAATCAAACATGGCAAGCTACAAAATCCCCTGTACATGTAGCGTTTAGTGGATCTGAATCAAAAATCAAGGAACGAAATGGTGGATCTTCCAGCAAGCCATGATTGATTACTTCAGGGTATAGAAACTAAGTATCAAACTTGGCTTCGGGGTCACCTGGGAGCCGAATATCCCCCACCCCAAAAACGCCCTGATCACCTCAGGTAGAAAAAAAAAGTGCGCCTGCACATGAAAACCAGCTGCTTGCCTGGCAGATGTTTGATCAAACATCGGTCTGATGAGGTCCACAACGGAGCTATGTTTGATGTTTGGTTGATGATAGTATGGAGAGGTCCACATTATCTACCAAAAAAAAGGATTCTGCAGATTCCTCGAGAATTCCACACCAAACAGGCAATCATCAAACACGAAAAACCCAGTGGTCATGTGAGTCACATATGCATGGAAATGGCACTGTTTCTTAATCAAAGAAGGACGTCTTGCAAATTTGGGAAGATGAATGACCACAGATGGAATCTGTTGCATTTGCAGCTACTTGTTCTTGTTAACCAACACTCTCCACTTACAGTACTCTTTTTGCCCTGAGTGCTGCAGTTCTCAACGTACAGTTGCTTGGTTGTAGCCCCAGAAAAAAAAAAAAAACGGACTCACAGCCAGAAGATATCAGCCCAAAAAAAGAACTCGCACCAGCCTTGGATGCTGCACATTCCATTGGTCAATGAGGCCTGCCAGCAGCTGGTTTATCGTTTGCAAGTTGAGTTAAATTTTCACAGCACAGATATTTCTTCACTGAAGCTGAAATCACAAGAATTGATATATATATATATACATATGCACACATCCCATGTTAAATTGCATTGATAGTGTATTGATATTGTATTAGATTGCATTGTATTGGATTATATTGCATTGTGTTGGATTATATTGGACTATATTGTATTGTATTGGAGTACATTGAATTATGATATTGGATTATCTTGCATGGTTTTGTGTATATATATATATATGTATACACATCATCATATACATATACATATATATATATACATATTAATATCTATGTATACTGTCTTGTACTACATATATATATATATACATATATATATATATATACATCGATTCAATACGTTATGTCTATATACATAAACATATCATACATATATACAAACTTCTATATTTCAACACCCTTAGGAAGGTGGTTGCTAGGTGGATACCAGGCAAATCCCGCCCCCCACCCTCCGGCCTCAATGGCCCAGCCGAGCCAAGTGTTTCCAGAATGGTCAAAACTCTGATATGTTCCACATCTTTTGTGGCTTGCTATAGAATATAAAAATGGGATATTCATGGGCATATAATGCGGATGTAATAGGATCTACAACCAACTATCCAGTTCGGCCTGTGTGTCGAAAATAGGAGATTTAGCCCCCTAAAAGACTGCGGGGGACATCATGTTCAGACAAATTCAAATAAGAATCCGGGAGCAGCTAAAAATCGCGGACGGGAAGAATACATCTTTGCAGTCATGCTTTGTCTTTATGTACTTCAGTCAACCAGATGAAGAATGTCACGGAGACCTGAGAGGGTTCACAAAGATCAAAGATCTATTCATTTAAAAAATCAACTGCCGGAGTGTCCGACCCATGAGAGCTCCAGATGCGAGGAATCGCGTCAGGGGTTCTTGGCACATCTTGAAACAACTGTGCAGTTTACTCAACAAGTGGCAGTTAGAATAAACATGAATATGTGTGTATATCTACATATATATATATATATACACATACATACAATGTGTATATCTATATCAAGATGTGTGCCTGTGTGTTGGGATATCCCATACATAATTGGGGCATATCCATTAAGATCCCAGTTATAGTCATGCTTCTGAACATTCTCATTACCTGGAAATCCACGAACACGCTGTGCAGCTCTTTTCTGTGCACGATCCAGGACAACATTGGCCCAACTGGGCTGTTTTCCTAACTGCAACACCCCTGGAAGTGTCAGTCATTGTTATCTTCGTCTTCTCTGCTTCTGAGATGGCTGGTTTCTGTGGTTTCTCAAAATTGGACCAAAAAAAGTTATCTCTGTCAGAAGGTGAAACAAAGTCAAATCACCCCTAAAATCAGCTGTTCACGTAAATTTCTTTAAAAATCACCTGGCACTTTTGAGAAACCAGCAGATCTTCCTCCCTTTTTGTTGGCTCACGACTCCTCCGGGGTGCGACCGTTACTCACAACATCGGCCGCTTACGTAACGGACGGGGCCGAGCTGAGTGTCGGAGCCCCTCGGCGGCTGAAGTGATCCGCAGAAAGATCAAAGGCAAAGAAGCTCTTGAAATTTGATCTTTTCCAGTAACAATTTGAACCAATTTTGACAGTTTAATTGGTTAGAAAAGATCCCATTTTGACAGTTTAATTGCAACTAATCTAAATTCTAACCACTTGATCTTTTCTTAGTTAAGATTTACCAGTGGTTAACCAATCTACCTAGTAGCAGTAATTCTGTGAATTGGTGAAAATCCCATTTGATCCATTTTGTATCCAATGACTGTGAAAGCAATCTATCCAAAATTTACCTCAATAACTGTGAAAGAATATATAACTTATTGAACAGAACTTGTTAATTTCATCCATGTTCAAACCATAAAATGGTATCCCGGATCCAATCCCAGGTCCTTGCAACAAGTCCGCAGTAGAGTCCAGAGAAACCTTAGGATCCTCCAAGTTTGGTGTTTTCAGAACGACGAACGGCATGGTAAGCTTGAAACTATTTGAAACCCAAGCACTATTTGACTTAGGAAACAGGCTGGGTGAAAATGTTGACTATGAGTCCCAATTCAGCAGGTCCTGAGAGTTGCCAGATTTACCAATCCAACACCCTGGGCGCCATGAACATCCCAAGGAAGTTCATAGAACGGAGCGTGCGATTTTTTTACCCAGTTTAGGGGTGCTATTGACATCATATCTGAAAGTCCTGGCGTTGTCCAAAACTTAGGAAAAAAACACTAATTCCACTATAGTTCCACTGGTGTAAATTGATTTTCCCTTATTTTCCACGTCAAATGACCCGTCGTGGAAAAAGATCGTCATTTTCGGTCAGCTCCAGCCACCGGTTCTGCGGAACGTGGTCGCCACAGGATGGGTCCCCCAGTCAACCTACTGTACTTAAGACCAACTTACCTATCTAGGGACCCCTTCCTAAGGAATAATCCAACATCCATAGAACACCATAAGCAGGGCTGTCAATATGTTGAAAATTCATGAAAAAGCTTCTCCATTCGATGGTCAAAGCCCCATGGGCGGCCATGGTAGTCTCGCGCCTTGTCGCATGACTCAGCACTAAGCAGCCGAGTTCGCTGCTCCCAAAGCATGTTTCACCGCTGCAGTGGTGGAGACTTAGCGTGAACTCGTCATTTCTATTGATTCACCTGTCCATGGTTGCTGAACTTTCATGTCTTTTGCAGCAGATGTGGTCCTTCCCTGTCTCTAGAGATTCAGCNCGTGAACTCGTCATTTCTATTGATTCACCTGTCCATGGTTGCTGAACTTTCATGTCTTTTGCAGCAGATGTGGTCCTTCCCTGTCTCTAGAGATTCAGCCTGGGGTGAGACACGGCCAGTATGCATCACGTTTCGAGCGTGACGGTGATGAAACACCAGGTCGACAGCATTTCTCCAGCTGTATGAAACCATTGCAGTCTAGTCAAAANACACGGCCAGTATGCATCACGTTTCGAGCGTGACGGTGATGAAACACCAGGTCGACAGCATTTCTCCAGCTGTATGAAACCATTGCAGTCTAGTCAAAAATGCAGTCCCTTGATTTTGGCTGAATGAACACTTCACCAAGCTAATTTACGAGGTCAGGTGTTCCGGTGTTCACTTTTCTAACCGAAAGCTCAATTTGCTCAGATTAATCCATGTTAAACGGAACATTTTAGACGATGATCTGGTGCTAAACCGGCCTCTGATCTGCGCCGTTCTTTTTGCGCCCAGTTGCGCTCATCCAGTTCACTGGATGCCCNAAACGGAACATTTTAGACGATGATCTGGTGCTAAACCGGCCTCTGATCTGCGCCGTTCTTTTTGCGCCCAGTTGCGCTCATCCAGTTCACTGGATGCCCCTTATCGGCGCATTCAAAGATTTTGGCCAGGACTAAAACTTCTGCAGTGATGGCTATATTAAGAGACTGCCAATCAAATTGACTTTGTTTGAAACAGGGGCACCCAAAAATCCCATGGTTTATGACTATTTTCCCATCAAATGACAATGTTTATGCTGTATATCCCCCATTTTTGGATACACCAAACTTTCTGAAGCCCAACTTGATTCAACTTGAACTAAAAATATCACAAACCAGCTACTGAAAAAAAGAAACGGGGAATCGAGGTCTTTCTCGGACCAAAACGTCACAGCATTTCCAAACTNATTCAACTTGAACTAAAAATATCACAAACCAGCTACTGAAAAAAAGAAACGGGGAATCGAGGTCTTTCTCGGACCAAAACGTCACAGCATTTCCAAACTCTCGAAAGACATTTCCACCCAGAAAGTGATATGTGGGTTTGTCTTAAAATCAAGCACCTCAGAACCTCATGGTTAAATAATCATGTGCACTATGAAAATTGGCATGTAAAGAGGTACGCTCCATCTTGAGACAGCCTCATGTGTTTACCAGAAAGTTTCTCCATGCTTGCTGAAACAATGTGGTCCTTTGAGGAACAACAGAGGGGCCAGTTTGGTATCATATTTTTGATCATTTACCATCATCTACCTTATTGGTTCTTGAACGGAGGGAACCTCTATGAATGAAGCAATCAGTGGAAAAAGGACATCTATGTGCTGAAGTTTGGCAAAGTTTTATTCCAGACCTTCGCGCAGAAAACGACGACGAAAGTTTTCAAATGCCAGACCTCAAGGTGCGCTGCCCCTCGGGGACTCGCTGCTGTTGAATGTTGGGAGTGGCGTTTTCGAACGGGAACACAGGGAGTTTTGCCGCCATGGATTTGTCTGAAAAAACAGTGGAAAATCCACTGCTTATATGATCATGACTCCTCCTTCTAAAGCATCATTTTGTTGGCAATTAATTTCAAGACACGCACTTTCTGAAGAAAGTACCAAACAAAAGGATGGTCCAACTCACACTGGGAAGTGTGCCGCCCTTAGTCGGGAGATGACCCATTCAATGTTACCCTGTTGGGAAAATCTGCCCACCGTGGCTTCCTCCGACCCCACATCAAACCATCGGATCTTCGCAAGCCTTCACCTCCTTCTTGAAGTGGGCACATTCGCCTCAATTTCCTGGGCTCGGATGGAATTTTCAGCATCTTCCCTTGGGAGCCTTTTGGGTGCAGCTTGCGAAAGACTCTATCTGGCTGGAAAGCATCCCTTTCAGTACAGAATGAATATGTACACATATATATATATATATATATGTATATGTGATGTGTATATATAGATATATATATATATGTGTGTGATGTGTGTGTATATATATATATACACATATATGTGTTTGTGTGTGTATTATCCATATGCTCATATGCTCTAGCCATACTGTGCTTGATTGATTCCTTACTGGACCCCATCTCTCTCGCAATCAAGCTACGTCCTCTTCGACTTCTTCATCATCTTCGTCATCTTCTTCTTCCTCACCTTCACCCTCCTAGTCGGCAACCCAGACAAAATGATCTGCTGATCCCAGCAGCAGTCTCAATGCCTTGATGATTGGTGGATTTTCAGCTGGGTTTCTGCGTTCCGTTGGGCGTTTTGTTATGTAGGACCAGCTAGGTGGACCCGGGGTCTCAACCAGCTTCATTCTCCAGTCTTCTTAGGTGTTGACCTGTAATTTTGGCCGATCTTCTTTGTATTCGGTATGCATCTTTTCTCCAATCCTCCTTTTTCAATCTATCATGTGGTTGGGAAACTCAAGTCCTAGCTCCAACTGGCCCCTATTTGCCAGAGAATATTAGAGATAACCGTGGCTCCGGATCGCTCCCCCCTTAACCACTGGATAGCCCAAAAACTTCTGAAACTGGGGCGAAAAAAGTCACTAGGAACCCAGGCCTGATCAGGTGCAGCTTCCTCGATGCCTCGCATCCAATCTAGGAAGGCTGTCACCTTGCGTCGAAACGCCAAGTAAGGAAATGTCATAGGTGGAGATTTTGGATGTAAATTAGAAACATGTAGAAATACAATATATCATGATTGTAATTATATATGTCATAGATAGTATACAACTACAGGATATGTGCTATGTATAGAACCAGATTATAAACTGGAAATACCTTGAAGAATATGTCTTAACTCTGACTATCCCATTTATTCCCAAGTGAGTGGAGAAAGATTCCCAAATGATTCAACCACTGGAGATGAGACTGAATTCCACCGTGGAGAATGGTGGATCATCATTTTTAGGTGCTGTTTCCACACTGCACAATGGAGGGGGCGTGTTTTCATGGGTTTGTCCAAAAATGGCGGTTTTTCCACATATGGCAATGTTAAAAGTTGGAAAATGAAACGATCAGCGGATCAACTATACCAGATATAAAAACCAGCGAACCCATCCCTGATATCCATGGCAATCAGATCCAAAAGACACATCTTTAAAAAAAATGTATTGTCCCGCAGGACTTATAGATGTTGCGCCAAGGTTGCAATCTACACCTAGACCGCCACATATGGCTAAATTATAGTCATTCACCAACCTGAAAAAGTGTTGGCGAATCTTAAAAAAGTAATCCTGAAAAAGATGCAGAAAAGTATTTTTATGGTGTCAGTTTGATGATGTTTCCCTCATAAATTCCAGGTTTTTCAAGTCATGTTCTGCATCTTTTTTGGGGGTTGCTATCATTCCCATATGGTCCATATGTGTTCCATTTTCTTGAATATATTCCCATATATTTTCTCATGGTTCTTCCATTTGCTTCCCTTGGTTTCTTTGGTAACATCCTAACGTCCTGTTTTTCCCCTCAGCCCAGGTCCCCGTCTCCTGTCCCAGGTCCCCCTGGACCTGGAACATGGCGCTGGTCTTGCCGGCGGTGTCATCATCGCCCACGGCCCACATCTCGAAGTAGTCTTCCTCAATGACCTGTGGCAGAGCCTTACGGGTGCTTAGTAGGGAATGGGGGTTGCTGGGATGATTATCAATGGTTATCTAATAGGTCATTTCCCTCATTCCCTGCTAAGCACCAGTAAGGAGCTAGTGATCTTTTCATGAAAAAAACAAGTGACTGGCAGGCGTGGGAAAAAAAGATGTGAGATGTTCTAAGTTGGGGTATTTGACAAAGATGTCAGAGACTATCGCCGACGTGAAACCGGAGTGGGGAAGCCACAAATACTAGCTTTGGAACCCTAAGTAGATGGGACTACCGAATGGAGGCATACCAAGAAAAACGACATTTTTTTCAAGGCATATGGCCAACAATCATGAGCGCATCTGAGTTTGTGTCATAATATACCCGCAGACAACTTTACCGCTCCCGCTATCATCCCTAATGGGTCCAAGCACTCTCCCTGCCTCTGCCCGATAAAGACCATCGAAAAAGGCTTCAAGCAAGGCACTTGCCGGGGAAAGCCTGTGGCGAAACCGGAGAAATGAAATAACAGCTTTGGTGTAGCCAAAAAGTGCGCTGAGCAGCGATGAAAACACACCAGCTGATGAACCGGCCTCGGCAAACCCATCTTGCTGGCAACCCTCTGAGCCTCAATGAGGACCTTCACCTGCAATCCAGGTCAAAGATCCCCCATCTCCATAGGTGAAACCCAACATTTCGGGAGGCTTTTGATATCTATACCACCCATGAAAAATGGTGATATCGGTGACAGTTTATGACGTTGGGTTTACCACATTGTTCTCTGGATAAACAAATCATATGAGTATGTTCAGAAATTATCGGGATACCCCCAAGTCATCCAATTTAATAGGAGTTTCCATTATAAACCATCCAGCTATTGGGGATCCCCAATGGATTGGAAACCTCCATATTGCCAGTTATTGAACCTGGATCAAGCTTGGTGGACCCCAAGTCCCACCAACAGCTTCCGTGAGTTGCCTTGAAGCGCCGGATGCCCGACTTCTCAATCAGGCCTCGGCATCATAAATGGATTCAGTTCACCCCAAAAAATCCAAGTCTGGATCCTTCAAATAGGAAGGCCAAGAGCAACAAATCACTGTTTCCAACCTTGGGTCCCGGAACACTGGATCATCAACGAAGTGTGAGCGAACTCTCACCACAACAAAGAAAATGTGTAAAAGAGAAAGACACTGAACTTCAAGTTCAGCCCTGAATTTTCCAGGTGATTTTTGGCGCTCCCAGCCCTCCCAAACAATGGTGGGTTCCAAAAACCACCGAACTTCGTTGGATCCAGCACTGAGAGTCCCAGGCAGTTGAGCATGGGCGCCCAGGTCTTGATCAAGCTAAAGACCTCATCGTCCTGGCTGTTTGGACCATGTTTTCCAGTTTCTTTCCATTTTTTCCATGTTCTTTTTGGCATGTTTTTCTTTGAAACTTGAAAGGATTTCTCCACCAAACTTCAAATTCCTGAATTTCTGGAGGTGTCTTCAGTTTCCAGGTCCCCCCCCAAGTGACCAACCATCACCGCCTGTTTGCCCCTGCAGTGCTGCATCAACATCTCGTTGAGTCGAGCGATAGGATGCACCGTGGTCCACTCATCCTCTGTGAGGAGGTCATCCACCTTTCGGACCAGCCATGACTGGGAATGGTTGAAATTCCACCTATAAAGATGGTGCACTTGGGGATGGTTTGTGGCTTTATTTTACCAACATGAGTCGCGATTCAGACGCTTTCAAAAGTCGTGTTTTTTTCATTTAAGCCGGGCCTGAGAAGCAGCAGTCAGAGTTTTTGGACATTTTTGGACCCTTTCTGATCATCCACGATTCATTGCTCGTAGCTAGTACAACAAACGAACGAATCATCAACCAACACCGGGGTTTGAGACACCTGTGGTCGGTGCGAATCATGGGAAACCATTGGAACCGAATTGTGGCCCAGCATCATCTGCGCCTCATCGACAAGTTTCTTCACGTTGCCATCCTCCTGGCAGGGGTTTTAGTGGTACGTTCCTCCGATCATGTCATCCCCAAAACCAGCCCAGGTGTCCATCAAAGTTGGCGTTGCAGTCCTTGACGACCTCCTGGCAGGTCTCAACGAAGCTGGTGATCTTGGAGGCATCGAAGACCTCGCAAAGGGTTGGAGCTTTTCAGGAAAATCACGCCTGTAAGTCATGGGAATATCTGGGGGGATACCTGCAAGTCGCGGAGGGGTAACCATGAAGAATTAGGAATTTACCAGGAAATGGTAGGGAAAATGATGAAATTCAGGATGTGGATTCGGGGTAGGATCCCCTCTGGTTATGTGTTACGTAGCGAACAGGAAAAAAATACGGGTTATAATAGGTATATAAATCGACCTTTTTATCATGGCCATCTTAAATCACCAGAGGGCATATTGCTGGAGTGCGTCCATGTGCTTCCCCCTTTTACCAGCAACTTTTCTTGGAGCTTGAACTAATCTTGTGGGTCATACATGGAGTTGTCTAATTTAGGGGAAACCCCCTCAATCCAGTGCTTTTTTATCGGTTTCCGCATTGCAACGGAAAATGTTGGTGATATACCCCACCCATGTTGCCGGAGATGTTGCCAGCAATTATGGAGCTTCAACTGGCCGGAAATGGAACTTACATGAATTGAGTCTGCTTGAGTCCCGAAATTGGGGATTTACTGCAATTCATTCTGTCCTGAACCATGGGCTTGCCTGAGTATCAAATGCACAACACTTGAATATATGCTAGGGACAAACCCGATCCACTTTAGCCCACCTAAAACCGAATGGAGGAAATAGGGGACTGGCTCAAAATCTGTGGACCCCCTGCCGTTCACATGCCGGGTCGGGATTTGAACAGCTACGGATGGAGTAGGTTTGGACCCATACCTAAGTAATGAAGTACGAGAACTGCACTAAGCCCATTGTAGAATAGACCATCCACATACTTTTGAAGTGATGGGTTCCCAGATCTTCAGCACCAGATGTTTGGCAGAGCCTCTCTACTTTTTTCCTCCAAGAAAGAAAAACCTGCCCTGGACCTGGCCTGCTTTTTGCCCGAATTCTGGGACGTTTTTTTCTGGGCTTGGCTCGCACCTGAGCATTTCTGGCAGCAGTAAGGCCTCAAATATCTCCACTTTGGGGATGGGAGGAGATGGTCTGGCGCAGGAAGCCAGGTTCTTTCCCAAGGTGCTTGGGAAGTGACTCTGAAATCCTTTAATGATCCCATCCCCCTAATATCAAACACCCCCAATTTGTTCCTAATATATGTGCAAATCCCATACTAAATCATAGTTTCTGGGGGGTGTTTAGTATTAGAAGGAATAGATTATTTGAGAAACTGGTCGTGTTCTGGTGAGAGGTTTTCAACCACCCACCATTCTCATGGTTAGTCCCAACACCCCAGATACATTTGGTGGAAAAGCAGACAAAGATGCCAAATCGCCGATTTCCCCTGTGCGATCAATTTATAGACTTCAAGTGGAGATGTAGTTGGTTATATATCCAACCATATGGTTTTATATCTCCTAGAATATATCCCGTTAAATAGATTCCGTTTAAGACATATGGTCATATGGTTATACATCCCATCATATCTCATTCATATCCCCCAACTGGGCATTTTTTAGCTCTACTTGCAGACATGTCCCATCAAATATAGTCATATCCCTATGTCTTTTATGCATCATGTCAAATCCCTATTCTTCATGGTGCTTTCCCCAAAAACCCTAAAACTGGTGTTAAATCCCACCATCACCCCATTTTTAGATGGAAATCACGTGAAATCCCTAAAACTCGTGCTAAATCCCAACTATTTAGGCTTTCCCACCATTCTTTCCACGGTGTAAAAATCCCATGGTTTACTTTACGAAGTAAGCGTAACGGCGACGTCGTCATCCCTCCGTCTGCCAGGCCACTCTTCAATGCCTCTCTCTTCTCTTTGGCTTCGGCCTGGAGCGAAGAGATGGGAAGGATGGCATCAATAGATACTATCAACTAATCAGTATCTATTCAATGGCATCAACATATGATCAATATCAGTAACACTATTGGCTATCAACTACTGATCAGTATTACCATTGTTGATATATGGCTAATCAGTATCTATTCTCAATTATATATCATTAATATATGATATACTATTCAATGGCTAAATAGATACTAGTCAATAGATATTGTTAATATGGCTAATTGTCAATTATCACTAACTTAGCAATTGCTATCATTGATCGATAATTGTTAAGAATGATAACGACTAATTACTTATTGTCAATTATCAAGAAACCGTAATCGTGATAATGGTGATAATGAATAACATCAAAAACTACTGGAATTAATTGCATTATCACTATTCACTATTCTCACTATTACGTAGTCAGAGTCCTAATTAGTAATTACAGTAATTGTCAATAGGAATTATCAATAATAATTGTCAATAAGTAAGCACTATCACAATAGTAACAAACAATTACTATAGATAATATTAGAGTATTCTCGTTGTTCATTACTGTTAGTGTTGATAATATTACACGCAGGCACCATCGTTTGCCCAAACTTTTACTAGTCTTTCATGTTGTTAGATATAACATGTCGTATCAACCTCGCATGTACGTTCTCATGATCGTTCTCATGTTATCATGATCCTTCTCATATCATGTATGCTTTCATGTTCCTTCTCATATCTATGACATGCCATATATATATACCTAACACATGCGTTATCATGATCATTCTCATGTTATACGATCCTTCTCATATCATGCATGCTAACATGTTCATGCTCATATCATGAATGTTGTAAATAACATGTAGTAGTTAGGGTCATCATTCTCATATCAAAGCATGTATGTAATATCATGTATGTTACCATTTGGGGGGTATCCTGATGTTTGTGTGATGTTGCATGTCATTATATGATCTGAAAAATCTACATAACATGTACGTCATTGTGATCATTCTCATTTCATGTATGTTTTCATGCACATTCTCATGTCATATCATGTATGTAATATAATGTATGTTACCATTTAGGGTGGGGGGGGTTCAGGGGGTATCCTGATGTTTGTATGATGTTACATGTCATTATATGACCTGAAAAATCACATAACATGTACGTCATCGTGATCATTCTCATTTCATGTATGTTATCATGCACATTCTCATATCATATCATATATGTAATGACGATGAGGATGAGGATGAGGATGAGGATGAGGATGAGGATGAGGATGAGGATGAGGATGAGGGTGATGATGATGATGATGATGATGATGATGATGATGATGATGATGATGATGACCGTTGTTGCGCCTCCGGGCAAACGATGGCGCCTGACCGTAATATTACTATGACAATATTAGTTGGTGATGAATATTATATACTGTAAGTATTCTAGGGTTCTTGTTGTCACTAGCGATAACGACAGTGATGCAATTATCAATAAGTGGTTATGTTCAATAATAAGTATAAGTGATTGCTTTTATGACCAAAACTTATAGTGATAACAATAAGTACTATACCAAAATGGTCTTAATAGTTTCGGTAGTGGTAGAAACTACTATTGGTACTATAATACCAAGTAGTAATAGTGATGCTGTATACAATCGTTGTAAGAGCAATAGGATAAATATACCAATGGCAGTAAGAGTCTCAATGATAGTAATGATGTACTGATAGTGAGAACATAGGATTTACAATTGTCAACCATAAGAAAAAACAACAACTGGCAAGAGAACACCAGGACCTGTTGGAAAGCTAGATCTAGACCCCTATTTCAATTGGCAGAGGCGGCCCAAACCATTATTCAGCTGCAGCATATGACTCCAGAAAGAATGGGACGACATTTTTTTGTTTTGTCCGTGATTACCCTTATTGATCAAACGACCAGTATGGAAAAGGCTGGCGCCTTTGTTTACACCTTTACATGGCGGTCTTGTTTTCACTTGTCGAACCCGCCTTGCAAATCAAATCAATGGAATCACAAGTGGTTTGATTTTCTAAGTCATCTGCGAATCACACATGGTCGTTTTTCATGTGCCAAAGCATATCCACTTAGGAAAAAAACACAAGCTCATATCTTCCCCATGAAAATCTTCGCCATAGTACAGATAGCTGGCTACATATCCAATCAAATATCCCCAGTAATATCCCTGGTTTTCATGGTCACATCCACCTGTAACACTGAAACCCATCTCCCCAACTGGGCCTCTTTGGCCACTTTCATCTCCAATTTGCGCTGCTTGTCGGCCTCGGCCTGTAGTTTTGAGCTGTATCCAGGATCTTCGGCACCCAAATGGAACATGTTGTTGTAACAACCTGTATCAAAATATGTTAATCTCAATTCCTAGTTGTCCATCTCCAAAAAAAACAATGACCGATTTCAACTTCACTTTTTGAAAAAGGCGCAGTGCTCACATCCAGTTGTTCGCCTTTCGGGCTTCTTCCTCGCGCTTCTTTTCCTTGCGCGCTTCCTCCTCCCGATGCCTGCGGTCCTCCTCTGCCTTCTGTCTGCCTCATGGGGGCACCCTACCCGGATGGTACCCTAAGTTATAGCCTGGGTTCTATGGATGGTTTTTGGCAACGATAGATTTTGGCCCATCTCCATATCTATTCATGCCTCCTCCAGCTACAGTAAACAGTGGTAAGCACACCATTTCCTGGCCTAGTTCAGGAAGGGTTTTTTGTGACCCAGGGGCACGTAAAGACTGTGAGTGATTCCATGCGGACGGACGAATTAAGAAATAAACACCGGAAGTAACACCATTTACCGTAGAGTCACCCTTACCAATAGTTTCCCAAGCATCATTTCTAGTGATGTCAACCAGTAACTTACCCCAAAACTTCAGAAGTTGTAGTTGGCACCACGAATTTCGAATCCAGGAGCTGCGAATCTCTTCTCTCTTTCGCTCCTTCTCCTGGGCATTTGTGTGACCCAATGATCAGTGGATTTACCTTTTGGGGGGCGAAAAAAATCATCCCAGTGATGGGGCTCTACCCAATGGTTGAAACCTATGAATAGACGGTTTATGGCATCGGCTTTCCCAACTCTCTTGGATTTCAGAAGCTGATCTTGGCTCTATGCCCAATGGAAAATTGTCCAGATTGGGGGGATGTGGCTTGATAGTAAAAATCCACAAAGACCAGACTGTCAAGAAACATGGTGGTACAAGTTCACAACGGGGAAGAAAAACGGCATTCTGGCGTGTCCCAATCTTCATATGCATGGAGAATAGTCAGTGAGTATTTGCCATATCTGTGGGTGAATATTCCTGCCATTCCTGCAATGGCTGAACTCATCCCTACCGGCTGGGCCGAGAGTCGGCCCATAATGGGTCAGTTCCTGATCCTATGAACCTAAAACACTTCATAACCCCCACAATGATGAATCAACCGTCAACCAACCACCGTTTCCGGACTAGGTCTTGAATTGTGCTGGATAAATCCCAGAAATTCATCGTGAAAATGAAAAATGTTCATGTTCTATACCCACTCAATCAGGATTTCCGTGCACACCTGTGCAATATTGAAGTTACATGGGATGAATGATGACCATCCCGCAAGAAATGGGTATTTTTTTAACCACAGCTGGTTACATCTCCCATCAAACCTCCCTAGTAACATCCAAATGTTACATGGTGAAATAGTCAAAAAATCCCCCACTTCACATGGTGAAATCACCATGTTCATCCCATTTTATCACTGAGATCCATCGAACTTCACCCGTTTTTCACATCTCAGCACTGCAGCTGTTGGCACCTCCTCCATCTGCCTGTCCATCTCCCGCTGCTTGCTGCGGCGGTCTTCTTGTTCCCTGTCGCGCTGTTCCTTCTTCGCCGCCTCGGAACAAAGGGAGATGCGACGAGGCGACGTTCGGAACGCTGGATGAAATATTGGGCGACCCACAAACAACAACAATTATATACAGTAATCATCAAAGATCACTTACATGGATATGTAAATATATACTAGATTATATGTATAATGTATATAATATACATACATATATGTATATATAGCTATATATACACTGCAGGTTGAATATAAGGTCTCTATTGGATGTTTAGCCCTCCATTTCACGGGTCAAATCCTGTAAGAATAATTGGGTTGTAATTGTGTACATACCATGTATGTGTCTCAATAATCTTCATTGCCGGTGTGAAAAAATGCCTTGTATTACCAGCTACATCCCCATCATTCTATCATTGGCTACCCATAGCTCCAAAGTTGGGGATAGACAAGTTCGATTCTTACTTCCCTGGCCCAATCTGAAGATAGTCTGTCCAAAGTTTGGGGCAGATCCAAATTCGATGTTTCGGACATTCTACCGTTCTGTGCATTGACATTCTTGATTTTTGCGATTGAAAAATGTAGAAAGCACGGCAAATGCGCTCCATGTTTTAGGTCAAGTTGTAGTAAACATGGTACATTCCGAGAGTCTTGTGGATGTTTCGAACACGTTGTAAGCGGGGGGGGGAAAAAAAGCCGTTGCGTGGTACACGATCTGCGGTGATTTGAACATTCTGAAAAAAAAAAGTTGAAAAATCAAGATATTATATAGCAATCGTTGAAGGGGATGGAAACATGTTCGACCTAGTTCTACTTCGTGGGGTGTAGAAAACATGTCGGCGCAGCTCTCGCTATTGCTCCCAGAGGTTTTCCTGTCTGAAAAGTAGCATAGAAATGTGCACATGAAGATGCACGTTATTGCTCCACTCCACCTTGACCCACATCAAAGTTGATTTTCACCCAAGGTAGCTGTTTGCGCAACACCTATGGCGTCTGCAGGGATGTGTCATTGCCACGGATATTTGACCCGTGCTGCTGGTTGCCCTCTTTTTCGGCAAGAAAGATGTATTTTGCTCACCCTTTCTTCGCACGAGTAACTTGGCGCATGACAGACATTGATCCGAATTTTAGGACAGGCTATACTACACCTCTGCCAAGGTATAGCTTGAGCTTGGGGGGCTTCTTTCACAATCCTTCCGGTGATCCAAAAATTCCAGGAGTTGGCTATGTCCAAACATCGGGGACCCGTTGCAGTCTAATGAATCTCACGCGAATCTGCATGTTTCATGCTTAAGCCGTATTGAGTTTCCTGATTTTTGATGGGTATATAAATCCAAACTTTCCGAGTTCATCCCCGTTTTTCTTACATAAATCGTCGGAACTCCCCATGTTTTGCCACGGAATTCCCATATCTTTGGAGCCACCGTTTCATGGTCCAAACTGGCTCTTCCCTCTCGGCCTCCTCTTTCATCTCCCTGAGCTTTGCAGAAGGGATAAACTTGCCGCCAGTGCCGCCTGGCCGGGTGACCAGCTCCTAAGCCACCCAGCTTCGGTGTTTCCTTTCAACACAAAGTATAGTAACCAAACACAAGTGACAAGGATTATCTACCACTGAAATATAAAAATGGTGTTTCTATCTCTTGGGAGTTACTGCTACGATTGATATTGATGATGGGTACTAAAATGGGTATAGAGCTGTCATTTGTGGGAAATATTGCATAGGCTGAAGTTATGATGAATCAAGGATGGATGTTTTTGTTGCCGTTGCTAACAGTCTGAGTTCATGAGCCCCGAAAACATTTGAGCCAGCACCCGTATTCCAACAATGTGCAGGAACTGCGGCTAAGTGGGGAACGTCGTCGTCACTCATCAGAAGGCGACAAACAACTGATTGAAAATTGGGTAAGCAACAAGAATCAGAAAACAACCAAAGAAAATTCAATGGATTGGTGTACGGAAAAATCCTAACAGGTAACCATTGCTTTTCCCACCCCAAAAATTTGGGTTTGTCCTGTAAATGTTCTGCCGTCTGTGGGAAAAACGGGCCACACAATTTTTGGTCCCCCCAACAGTTGCACGGTTTAGGACCACAAGTCACCAACACCTTAGGAAGGTCGTGCCACTCTCACCAGTGGTGGAGCCTAGTGCAGCCGCAGGCTTCTTGTCTTCGCTATCCTTAGGCTCCTGTGACGACGGGGAATTCTAAACCAATGGATTTCAGGGTGTATCCTCTGGTTCTTTAACATAGCTATGTAAAATCATCATGTTTCATAGGTAAATCTTCATGTTGTCTAAAAATGGGCCATGGCTTCCATAGCTATGTTAAATAACCAGAGGACTTGAGTCTTCTTCGGAAAATTGGCGACGAAGATCTGGGGAGCAACATGGGGGGATGACCCCCTGCTGCCAGGTCCTCCTCATCTATTCTGGGAGCCTGGTGGAACTGGACCCAGGTGCTGTCGCTGGGTCCAATGAAAAAGAAGAACATGACGGGTCTGACAGCTATACTGGTGTAATTACCCTACACAAGCGGAGTGACTACAAACAGGAGTATCTTACTACTGTATGTTGGCTTCTGGAATAGGTGTAACCTATCAAAATTCAGAAAAAACGGAGGGGATTCGGCCCAACATCAACATCTCTCGTGACACTTTAATTTCTGCCCAACCCCCCCATATCCAGCTGTTCAGCTCTGTCCCCAGCCTCACCGCCTTCAGGAACCTTAGTTTGAAACAGGGTGGGGTCCAGCCACCAAGAGCGTAGGAAGGGTCAAATATTGGGCCAGACATCTCTGGTCGTTGCAATAACAAAAACAAGAAGAGTTTGGGGGGTAGCAAAGTGGGTACCCATACCCATCCACTTCGTATGCCTGGGGCCATCCACTCAACAGTCCCCTCTTCGGTGCGAGAAACCAGCTGTATCTGTGGGTCGTCCACACCATGGTCATATGCACCCGCAATTTCGAGGGGTTCACTTCAGCAAATGGAGCTGGAACGCTCATCCTTTGTTCTTTATTGGGTTTGCACGAAGTAACTAAGCTACTGGCCATACTAGCCATGGTTTCAAACCTTTTCGGTCCCCAAGATTTTCCTTTACATCTCCATTCCATTGTACTACTTTGTCTACAGGTTTCCCTACTCCGGGTTAGCTGAGCTTCGTTCATAATCCCCACTGCCCAGCTAGTTTAATTCCCAATAATAACCCATCAACGACAAGGTGTGGCCCCCTACAAGTTGGTCTGGAAACCCCATTCACTTTCAGTGATATCCCTTATAAACCCAACTTAGCTATCTAGGGGGTCCCATCTTGATAGATCTTGATAGGATATTTTTAATGGCTCAGTTGCCTCGGAAACTCGTCCCCTGGTGTCCAGCCACCGGCTTGCTTCGGGGCTTCAGGTTCAGCCGCGGCCGCTCGGATTGCTCTCCTCCACCGCCGCCACCACCACCGCCGCCGGACCGCCAATTGCCTCAGCTGGAGAACTTGTAATCATTCACTGAACCTGAACTAAGACCATTTTGGGATACAAAACCCTCTACTGGTCATCATTCCAGTGACGTCGCAGTCTCACGGTCAAACTATTGACTTCCCCCCATTAGGATTCCTAAGTTTGGAGGGGAAAGCCATCTTGATCACTTGAAAAGGTCCTCGTTCTGTGGAAACAACCCGCCTCAGCCTGTTTCTACCGCCCTTTTCCCAAACGAGCCTTCATCGGCGCGGCTACCTCCAAGGTCCAGAAAGCCAGCATGAGATCCAAATATCCAAGACATTCCCTCAGATAATATCCTTAACATCCCAACCAATCACTGGTCAAAAACTCCAATCCCCGAAAAAATCCAATTAAAAATGCCATGAAATATCCCCATACGAGCTTCGCGGTCAAAATCCCCAGCCTCGATCACCTCCACGATCACCTCCACGATCGCCTCCTCGATCGCCTCCTCGATCGCCTCCTCGATCGCCTCCACGGTCGCCCCGGCCGTCGAAGTTTCTCCGATCGCCGAAGCCCCCGCGCCGGTCGTCGTCGTCACGGCGACCTCGCGACGAACGACGGAGGTGGCCCGGCCCGGGGCATGTTTTTTTTCGACAAGGACATGGTTTCTGGTAGATAAACCATATGAAAATTCAGAACAGAATCAAAATTAGAGAATATACTCAGGAAAATCTGACTAAATTGAGAATTGATGTAGAATTTGCAAGCCGAAAATGGTAATTTCAGCTGCAAGATGAGGACATAGACCAGTTTCAATTGGTGGTCAGACCTGGGTTTCCATCTGGGTTCGATTGTCGGGTTCAAGCTTGTGGAAATGTGGACATAAGAAAATGGGTCTGTCTGGAAATGGGGGATATCCCAACAATTGCTATTTAATAGGGAAGATCATGATAAACCAGAGGATTGGCACCGTATTTTCAGACAAGCCCGTATGTGACAAATCTGATTAGTGGTTCGACATATGATTGGGCTTTTTATCTCCTGCCATAGGATGTCACCTACAAAACCATGATAGAGGTTTTGGAAAATGCCTACTTAGTGATGTGTAAAGAGCATGTTACATCGATAGGAAGAGTTGGAGTTCAGGACATTGTATGTTTACCTTACTAGTCCTGATTGTAGTACCAAAGGTAAAAGGCCGGGAAGTGGTGTATGAATGTCTAAGTCCAAGCATTGTCATTACTAGTGGAGGATCGGGTTCGAGAACAGCATGAAAGAAACTGTGCTGGTAATGTGAGGAGCGCAAGCAGGCAACAGATAGCAAGAGTCGCGATGCTGAAATATCAATAGCATCAATGACCAGCCAACAGATGGCATTGCTGCTGATCTTCACTTGTTGACATCTCTTGACTTGACCATCAATTATTGTTGGTGAATGGGTTTTTTTTCCCACCAATTCCATCAAGATTCATATGATATAGGGATGGGTCCTGCTGGCTTAATGGGAGGATGAACATGCAGAACTACCTCTGTTTCGGTGCAGAAAGCCACAACACACATAGGACCATATAGCACCACAAAAAGTGATGACATACATCTCCTCACAGCCTGGTCATGGCCATGACCACGTACACACTTAACTTCATGTGATTCGATGAATAGTGAATTGATGACATGATTATACGTAGCATACCCACATATGTTACTTTGTAGTACATTGGGTCTCATTGCTGACCACACCCTGTCTCACCGAACCCCTGAGTTTCCCGAAGCAAATTCAGGTTTCCCGCCCCTTGACCCCTCCCCGGCACTCAGTCATACTGTACATAGAATATGTACATAGGGGTTTCCTGAAAAGGGGGTACCCAAAAATGGATGGTTTATAATGGAAAATCCTATTAAAATGGATGATTTGGGGGTACCCCTATTTTAGGAAACCTCCACATGTATAATATGGATGTAAATACATTGCACGTATATGGCTATAAGTCAAGACACTGGTACCTAGTGAACATCAAAATAGCTGGTAAATGGATGTTCATCCCTTTAAAATGGATACTAGTAGGTTTTCACCCATCCCCATATAAATGCACCACTTCACCCGAGTTCAAACCAGCCAGATCGGCGCCAGGCCCTCGATCCAAGGTACCCATGCTACCTCGCCAATCGTCGTCCTTTCCGGCCTGTCATGTCGCAAATGATGGCCACAAAAAGAAACATCGCGAAGTCACTCGTGAAAATGGAGACTGAATGGGTATATATGTATATTCATGATATATGTATATATATGTATGTATGTATGTATGTATGTATGTATGTATGTATGTATGTATGTATGTATGTATGTATGTATGTATGTATGTCAATGTATGTATGTATGTCAATGTATGTATGTATGTCAATGTATGTATGTATGTCAATGTATGTATGTATGTATGTATGTATGTATGTATGTATGTATGTATGTATGTATGTATGTATGTATGTATGTATGTATGTATGTATGTATGTATGTATGTATGTATGTATGTATGTATGTACTTGTGTATAACTAATCCCATCCCTGGATCACATCTAATATCCCCAATAACGGACCCAAAATGAACAGATCCCAAAATATTAGCTATACGGCTATACCTATACAGAGATATTGTTTTGCCCCACTTTTGACAGGTTCCATTACCCATTTTGCCCCACCACCCCTACCTGGGTGTTGTCCTCTCGGTCCCGACGGCCAAATCCGCCGCCGCCGCCGCCGCGGTCGCCGCCAAAGCCGCCACGGTCGCCGCCAAAGCCGCCACGGTCGCCCCCGCGATCGCCACGGTCGTCCTGACGCACAAAAAATTGTGATTCATAGCAACCCCGAAAAACAGATAGAAAAGTGTTTTTTTGGTATGTTGTAGATTATATCTACTTCAGATTTCCAGGGTTCTCGCTTTTCTATATCTTTCTTGGGGGCTGCTATGACCAACAGAAATGGTGATTATACGGAAACGAGGGCTTCAACCTGAAGTTCCTGGTTTACCAGGCTCAATAGAGGCATCTCATCCAAAGTTGGATGGGTCATGCCATTAGATTTTGGGTTGAAAGGTGGTCTAACCCTGGGGAAATCAGCAGACTGAACAATAAAGAAGGGACCAAGCACGTATGGGGAAGTGAATCTGAATATTTTTTCTCGCTCAACCAAGGGGTCCAAAATATTGCTTGATCGCCAACCTTTCCAATGATTTCGAGTCAAATGTTTACGGCGCTGCCGCTGGGGAGTGAGTGTCTGTCGCAGCCACCCTGTTCAAACCCAACACAGTCAAAGCTTGACTTCATAGTGTAAAAATAAACCTCATGTGTGAGCGTTAGTGCGTGAACTGCTCTGTTGATTCTATCACTAGCAATATCAAATTAAATCCCCATACTCGCTATCCACAAAATGATTCACCTCCGTACCCCTTTGTTGATGACAGTAAATGACTCTTGGTCTCTCACACACGTCTTGACTCCTCAAAACTTGTAAAACACTACTCTATATCTAAACAAAACAAGTGTGCTTCACCAAGCTGAAAAAGTTTCGTATACCCCAATGATCCTAACAATCCCAATGTTCATATGGATACTGAAACCTCACAAGGCCCCCCTCCCCAGTTTATAAGTTGCTACATAAACCCCAGATACTAGTTCGATATAT
This sequence comes from Symbiodinium sp. clade C Y103, assembly GCA_003297045.1. Lineage (NCBI taxonomy): Eukaryota > Dinophyceae > Suessiales > Symbiodiniaceae > Cladocopium > Cladocopium sp. clade C. The sequence continues at coordinate 122,410 of BGPT01000651.1, forward strand.
CTACCATATATCATAAACCATAGAATTCACCTAGTTACATGGAGGTTTCCAATCCATGGGGGTACCTCCAAATCATCTGTTTCAATCCATCCTGGAATCCACCCCACCGGCACGCGCCACCCCGGCTCACCCGACCACCGCCGCGCCAGTCGCCGGTATCGGCGCGACTAGGCTCGCCGTCGCCCTTGCCTCGACAGTTTGATCCAGGCTAATCCCATCCCACTACACTAATGTACATAATGGATAAATCTAATGGGTTTATATGGACTTGATGGGACCTAAAGGGATTGATATGGAGATCCTTTTCCTTAGGTCTTCCCACGGATTTTCCATGTTGGTTTACTGGAGGGTGCAGGCTATTAACTCTTGGTGCCAGTTCTTCTTCGTCGTCATCGTGATCACCACCACCACCACCACCATCACCACCAACGACGACGACGACGACGACGACGACCACAACAACAACAACAACAACAACAACAACAACAACAACAACAACAACAACAACAACAACATCATCATCATCATCATCATCATCATCATCATCATCATCATCATCATCGTGATCATCGTGATCATCATCATCATCATCATCATCATCATCATCATCATCATCATCATCATCATCATCATCATCATCATCATCGTCGTCGTCGTCGTCGTCGTGATCGTCGTCATCACCACCACCACCACCACCATCATCATCATCATCATCATCATCATCATCATCATCATCCTCTTCTTTTGCTTTGTTGGTATTTGTGGCTCCTCTTAGTATAATCACTCTGGTTTGTAAGAATTCACGAACCTGAAATAAGATCCTACTAACCATCATTCCAGTGAAATGACGTGAGTAAATACTTGTCCAAACAAGGTGATGCCCCCCAGATATAATCAAGTTGGTTGTAAACCCAATTAACTTTATATCTACAATAAACCACAGAATTCACCTAGGCAGTTCTGTTCACCAGCTTAGCTAAGGCCTTTCATCGGACACCACCTTGGAATCAGATGCATTTCCCACCGACCCCGCAGGGTGGCACCTCCCAGTTATGTTGGTTTATAATCCTCATTAATTATAGATCTAATCCCCCCCAATCAACCCAACAGTTATTGGAGTTTATAAACCACCAACTTATAGCTCATCATCATAAATCAGCTCATAAGGTCCCATGGAAATCCCCCATGTTTCTTGGTTAAAACATCATTTTCCCATGGTTTTCCCATGGTTTTCCCGTCGTCCAAGGCACCCTTTCCTTTGCGAGGGCCGCTGCTTCGCCAATCGTCCGCCTCGCGGCCGCCGTCGATGTCGCGGAAGCCCTTGCCTTCCGCGGGAGAGTTGTGAAGATCCAATGAAAACAGAGAAAATCCGGGAAAATGTGGTGAAAATTTGGGGAAATCTGAAAATCTTGGAAGATGAAGGTAAAATCTATATAGGAAATGTGCATGAACATCTCACAAATATCTACAGTATATAAGTATATAGGGATATGCTGGGAGAATCTGGAAAATCAGGGTTGATTGTTTTGGAAGATTTCTGGGAAAATGATGGGAGATCAATAGGAAAGTTCGGGGACATTTGCTGGAAAAATCCACAAAAAATAAATGGAAGCCGGTGGAAATCCTGGAAATTCCAAGAAATTGTTGCACCGGTATGGGGCAAAATCCTGGTATACCAGCACTCGAATCTGCAGGGTCCTCCTTTTCATCCCCCCATCGTTTGCATGTCGGCCTTTCGCCTTGCCAAAGTCCTTTCCGACACTTTGGGAAGGCAGCTGCTGTTCCGCCTGACGACATTTCGTGGCGGCCTTTTTGAAGAGAAACATCCTGCTGTTCCGCCTCTGATCTGCCAGGCGAATCTCATGGCCATGAATCCCAATTTGCCATGCAAGGGTAACCTCATTGCCATATAACCGCATAGATCTTCAGCAAATCCTGACGGGAGACCCCCTGGTTTGTAAACTTCACCAGTTCCCAACTTTTGTGCATCCCAGGTGCCATGTTGCCACCAAACTTAGCGGCCAAATCCTGGACACCGCGGGATCTTCCGAATCGAACCGCTGACCACGGATATTGAAGGTGTGTCTAGAAATGAAGGATTGGACGAAAAAAATGAATCAGGACACTTTCCTGGCTCCTAAAATTGATCATCAAATGGTGGAATTTGGCAAACTCTGATATTGTTAGAGTATGTTAGAGTTATTATCTGTGAAAGCAAATCACTCTGATATTTTGGGTCAGCATGTTGAAAACTCAAAAATATGTCCGCTGCAATCAAAGTTCAAAAACCAGTACTAGTTGGGCATGGCTCCTGACACCACCCACAATATACGTGTGGGGCCCTCACGTTAAGCCCTTACCCATCCAAAAGAATGGTGTGTCGGTAAGGCTACTTGGCTCTTTGATGAGGAGGACTTTGATAGTGCGCTGCAATAATTGGATGATGGATCATCCCTTCCTTAGTACGAACCTACCCACTCCAGGTTCAGGGGTGGATCTGTTGTTCATTTCTGGCATCCCCCGCTGGGAGAATGATGAGTATGTTCAGTATCATATTGTTGATGGGAGGGCATGGGATTTTATCCATCTATATTATATCTGTCCTTGTGGCATCAGCTTTGACCCCATTTTTGTAGATTCTATACCCATGTTGGTTGTAGATGTTTGAACCAAAATATTCCCATGGCCGGAAACAAATTGACTGGTCAAACTCGTTGTGGCTTCGACTCCGCCGAGCCACCGCCATGCTCATCTTCTGCGCCGGTTTCTTCCCCATGGCTGCGGTGTTGTTTCCTCGGATAGCCCACCCCGGGGTCCCCATCAATCCGGCGATCCTAACGTAGGTTACAATGTGAGATCCACACTTTTCCACAATCACCATGATTTTTCAACCATAAGAGGGGGCTATCATCACAAAGAGAGGATGCTTGGGATGTTGGCGGATCCCATTCTCAAGGACCACCATCACCGTTGATCCCCAACTTCAACTTGGGATCACCCCACAGCCCCATGGCGGCCCTAGCCACTTCCACTGGTTTTTCACAAGACCACTGAGGTCCCAGCGTTCAAAACAGTTCAACTAGGACCACAAAAACTTGTTGCGAAAATCTAGGCCAAAACTGCGGAAGGTTCACGAGGATCAGTTTGAACACTCACTGGGCAAAGCAGCGGGCGATCAGAAACACAACTGCCATGGGACGTCAATTTGTCGACCACAAGAGAGCACATGTTGGAGACTCAATATGACCAAAATCTGGAAAAAGCCAGGGCGATTGGGCTCTGAAGTTTTGACCCAAATTCAAATGATGGCAGAAATCAATGAACTTCACCCCGAACCCAAAATGCTGCAGCCAGGTGAAGCTCTATTTCCACCAATTCCCTCACACTGCGTGCGATCCAGCTGCTTCTGGATCTGATTCAGAATGCGGAAATTACATCAGAACTAACGACAATTCCAGGCTGATGGTGCGAGAAAACATTAACGTCCAAGGTGATCACATGCCGCATGTCATCCACGATACGTCTCATTCGACCATCCAATCCTTTGGAATCTCGGTGCGCAAAACTGGAGAAAGGACCACCCGAAGTTGGGGTGGTCCATTCTCAGGTTTGCGAGATTTCAACAAGCCGCATCTTGCTGACGAAATGCAATAAAACGGCAGCCAAACTTGCGGTCTGCTAGTCTGACTGCCTTCCAATCCCACTTCGTCAGGCCGCTGACCTGCTCGGGCCGCCGACAACGACATGACAACGCATCGCTGGTTTCAATGGGAAAATCCACGAACTCAATGGAGGTTTATAGATCTTATAGCTGAGAAAGATCATTGAACTGACTATAGCTGATGAAACCATGCAAGACCGAAAACTTGACAGCAAAGTGGACGGAATCCGCACTTTCGTTGTTGGGAAGCGCTTGACTAGCCACAACATCCCACAACCACCCTTCAACCTGAGCACAGGCTCAAGCAGAAAAGTTCTGTCGACGGATGGCCTCGATCCCAGCAAGTCTTGGCGCGATCTAGGAAACTGATGTTTTTTGTCTTTGCCAATAGCTCCCTGCACAAGCGGAAAAGTGGCACCTGTGTTGGCATTGTGCAAAAAGAAAAAACAATGCCACTGATCCGACAACTGCAGTGGGAACCGGATCATCCACCATGACATAGGTATCATCTCCATACGGATCGGGAAGCGTGAACATCTGAACAATAAACAGGATACACTGTCCATCATTTGGACATGGGGCTAACTCATCGGCTAGGCAAAGATCTTACTGGCTGGTGGTTTCAATCCCTCCGAAAAATCGCTTTGTCAATAGGGGATCATCTAAGATGCGAAAATAAGACCGCAAAACCACCACTTCAGACATGTTGACCCGCGCGCCTTGACCGGCGCTTTCTTTACCGCGCTTTGATGCCTCAAATTCTTCACGCTTCCGCAACAACTCTGAACTCCTGACCCAGAAAGGAACCCGTGGGGTGAGTCCACAACAGTGACGAATTTGATTTACCGCTGGTTGGGCGAAAATAGATGAAACTCGTAGACGAAAATAGCTGTCCAGTAGGGCGAGAGTTTGGATGCCATGATGAGCCCCCAAATGGATCAAAATGACCCTTTTGATACGGAAAATGATGATGAACCCGTGGATTGAGGGGTACCCTATTTTTCAGATAAAGCCATTTTATGTCAGTGTATTTTTGCCCCTTGGACGTTGTCACAGTCGAGTCATAGAGTCGACAACTGTGGCTGACCGCGTAATTTCCTGATCTTCGAACCAAATTTCCATCAGGCCACTTCGTATCCCACTCCCTCCGCACCTTTGGTTTCTTCGTTTCATCGTTTCCACATCATGGGGCTCCATCAGTGGGACCTGAGCTAAAGGTTTTGGCTGAAAATGAGGAGGTTCCACTCAGAATCCCACTTCTCAGTGCTTGAATCAATGTCAGTGCTTCGCCACCAATTACTCAGTTTCACCCCCAATGGGTCATATCATGAGTCATGTCACTCTCCGTCCTTCATCCCACAGCCGACCCACAGCTGCAGTCGAGTTGCATGCTCCATCCGAATCGTGGAAGAGCGAACGCTTACGGATCATCATTCGCGTCTGCTCTTCCACGCTTAGGCGCTTCTTTTCTGGTGATGCACCACGCCCCCAGCCACAGGGGGCCTTCTCAGCATTCCCTTTCCCTATCCTTTCCATCAGAAAAGGAGCTTTATTTCAAGTGGCTGCAGTACCAGTTGGAATACAGCTCTCTTTCCGGATCCCGGGGATCCCAGTATCGCAGGAGGTTCGGTTTGCAGGACCTTTCCACCGAGTCGAGAAGCGTTTCTTCAAAAGCCATGGGTGGATGCAATGAGTTATGGTCATGATATGACAGATTCCTTTCTGGTGGATCCATGAAGGAATCTGTCATATCATGACCATAAAAAATCGAAAATCTGAAGTCGGCTATTGGAAGCCAGCCGTCTTGAGATGTTCAAAAATCTTTTGCAAGACCTTTCCACCCATCACAGATATCACAATCCAGTGGCACAGAGACGACCCGGAGACGAATTCCCAGCCGTGTCATCGTCGCAATCCGCCCAAAATCTCTGTTTTAGTTTGAACCTCGCATTTTTGAGAAGAACGCATTTTTGTTCAACGATCATCGTTTTTGTGGCATTGCTTTACCTGGCGCTCCAAGGAATGAGAAGCGACATTGGTTTTGATGCCATTTCCAAGGTATTTGGCATGCTTCTACTGCAGAAGCATTTGGACGCCATGTTTCCCGAAGACTTCACTGCAACGATGTTCTGGTGTGACACCTGCATCAGTGACTTCACAGCAGCAAGCAATGATTGATGTGCAATTGATTTGTCATTAATTTGCTTAGTTCATCACGGCAACGTAACAGGAGCAAACTGGCTGCAAGACTGAGCCGCCTGCTTCTTGCGCAATCCGTCAGGACAGGTGGGTGAGTTTTGAGTCACACAACTCACTCTGAGGGTCAAAAGAACCTGTGCAGCAAGTGGCAGGAGGCACAGTCAGATATTCCGCAGATTGCAGGAGGATGCTAGTCATCCCCCAGCATGTCTAATCCCAAGCACCCACTCTCCCGGATGAGTCATTTTTGAGGGGATGAATTCAACCAAGGTTGCTAAAAGGCTAAAATCAAGAAATATTCGAACAAACATCCTGCATTCCTGAACATCAGACTGACGAGAAGAACCGGGGCCAAAGGGCAGGCACAAAGCATTCCGCAGTATTGGGTGCAACTGGAGGTGTTGAATTCAATCCCAAACTAAGCCTTCCAACTTGGTCTTCACAGCTTTTGTTTCCACAACATGCCTTCTAAAGTTTCTCATGGCAAGGGGCGATATGAACTCAACTTTTGAAGTGTGAACAACTGTGGTCGTCACATTTGAAACAAGAGAAACCTTGAGGGCCCAGAACAGGGCAACAAGCTATTTGGAATTCATGGGTTTATTGCTGATGCTCTGCACATATCAGGACTTGCACCAGCCTCTCATGGCTTGACCCCCAACTCGAGCCCACTCAACAACTCTCCCAACTCTCCCAGTGCAGCTTCTTTTTATCGGTATGAATCGATTGCTTCCAGAATCGCGGATTTCAACGCCGGCGCGAAGGAGGAGGAATGCCCAGCCAAAGGCACCATTTTCAGCTGCGCAATTGGCAAACGCTGACGCAACAGCCACGCATTGGCCGGCGGACAAATTAAATCATTTCGCCCGTGCAAAATGGTGCAAGGAATGTGTCCGATTCGAAAGCAATCTGCTAAGAGTTGCTCGGCATCCATGAAGCAACCATTCCTGGTTTTCTGATGCAAGAATTCTAAAAAAATGAAAATTACCGTGATGGAACAAACCGCTTGCAGTTTGGAATGTGTCCGGCATAGATAATGAACGTTTGAAAACTGTTGTTTTACGTATTGGATTGAAGTTGACATGGTTTTACCCAAGTACAGCGGTTTCTTGTCATTTCCCCCTGATAGGTACTGTAGGTCCCTCGTAAGATAGAAAGCAAATCCCTACTAAACTAATTTGATGAGGAATTCTAGTACGGATGTACTTCTCTCTCTCTCTCTCTTTGGGAGTCGAGAAAAAAAGGTCTAAAACCTCCGCCTTCCCCATTTGGATGTTCCCGGCTTTCCCCATGACGGCCAAAAGGTTTGGATGATTCAGGAAACCCCCAGCTTTAGGAAACCCCCATAGAATTACAACATTTATGGGTATCAATGACTATTAATCACTAGTGATCACTATCAAATCACATTTTATTAGCTAATAAATCACGATATTAATCACAATATTTCAAATCCCCACAGCAAAATCACTCTTCAATCACAACATTCTCATCAAAAACATGTTCATGGACCATATTCCCAAGCTTCGCCATGTAGTTCATCTCAATGGATGGCCCGTAGCCCGCTTCCTCCGGCTTCCGGGCGATCTCCTCGATGACCGCCTCGTCGGGCGAGACGCTCAGCAGCCGAAGGATCCAGCGAAGGTAGGAGGACAGCGCGGCTTGGCGGACCTGGCGAGGCGCGACTCGCACAAAGGGCTGGTCTAAAACGAGGACAACCCATGGTGAGCTCCACAAAGATGGAGAAAAATGCGGTGAAATCCAAGTTCTACCGTGCTTTATTTGGTGACTGTTCGATTTTTTTTTGGGGTTACTAGAAGGCAAAAGTTGACAGGAAACTCAGGAAAGCATAGTTTTTGGACATCAAATATTCCAGGGGTTCCAAATACTCTGTGTCCCTGCAATTCTGGGAGTCACAGGTCAAACCTGCGGAAGGACAACAGATTTTGGTCATGGTTTACCCACATCAGACCATGCATGGCATATTCCTTGCCCACATCTCGTTCTGGGGGTAAATGTATATAGGTAAATATTGAATATACCATTCATCAAATTCATCGGTTGAAGGGGCTAGTACAACCATCCATCTACATTGTTCCATGAAGTTGTTTGTCGCTATTCCTGTCTGACTACATTCTTGGGATACCCTCAGATCCCCTCCCACCTCTTGGTCCGGCGAATCCAAGCGTTTCGCATAGGAGCCGATGAGATTGCTGCGTTCATCTGAAGGCAGGGCCTTGACAAAGGACTCATACGCTTCAGGGAAGAAAAGACCTGCACCCTGCGGACTGTAGACAAAGTCAATAGATTCCTGCCACGGCAGACACAACTCCAAAGGTCTCAAAGGTAAAGCATCAATTTTGGCCTACAAATGTGAAAAGTGATTTTGGTCTGGTATCAAAGAATCCCAGTCATGTTTGAACCGCAACAAGAATGAGCCACACCCACACAGCCCCTTTCAGAGCTGGGGATCTGAGTCCGTTTATCATCCCTTTTCACACACCACCCTGGCACCCTGGCGCTGTGCTCATGGTTGGTTCATGGTTCTTCCATGGGAGGGGTTAGTCATCCCCACCTGACTGGGGATGAAGATGGAGTACAGCACCAGCGCTTTGACCAACTGCGGAAACTTCGTGGCATAGGCCAGCGCCAGGGTGGAGCCCCAGCTGCCCCCCACGATCAAATCCCAGGCAGAGAAGCCCAGGTGCTCACGAAGCTGTTCGATGTCCTGACGGTTTTCCAGGGGAAAAGAAGAGAAAATCTGGGGAGTTGTGGGGATTTATGATGATTTTGTGAGAGTCTTATAGGTTTTCGTGGGATGTTTTTGGGGGATCTGTGGGATTCTTATGCCGATTCATGAATTTTTTGATGGTGATTCTAGGTGGAAAAGTAGGGGAAAAATGTTCATCTGGTTGACTCATTATAAGTCACAAAACAAACTCAAGATCATGCTTTGGGGGTGATCCCTCTCCCATTTACAGTAAGGTTGTTTTGAGCTTGCTATAATCTGCCCAGCAAAAATCGCTGGATTTAAAGCCTCGTGTTGCTTCCGTAAACAGATGGCCCACCATTTTTCAAGCCATTTGGGATTGGGTCGCCCGTCGGTACAGGCAACAAAAAGCATCTAGAAACATCTGGAGTCTCCCCCCACGACTGCCTCAAATAGCTGAAAGACAGCAACCCAAACATCAACGGTGGGATGATGGGGCTTCCTTTGACACCAGAAGGCCTGAGTTTGAGTTGCCGGAGTTGTCAAAACCTCATATTTTCGCCCTTCATAATTCTGCAACGTTTTTGGTGGTCAATCCCCCCATTCGGAGACCCAACCGGAGATCTCTCCCACAGCCCCAGAGTCACCTGGACCAGATTTTCAGTGTTGTTGTGCTGATTGAAGCCAGGAGGAGATGACTGGCCAGCCCCCCTTTGGTCGAAGATTACGATGCAAAAGGCCTCAGCAGTAGCCACTTCGTTCGACCCATGTTGGGAATCAGATGCAGGTCATTGGGTACCCAAAACTGGATGCCTTGAGAAAGTCAAAGTATGTAAGGGTAAGCAAAACCTGTGGGCTTTCAAGTCTCACCTTGGATCCATACTCGAATGGGAAATCCGTGTTCAAATATCGCAGGGTCTTCTCCACTGGCTGGTTTGCGAGGTGTCAATGAAAGAAGGACCATGAGAGCTAAGACAGAAATTCAGCACTCTGTCGCCCATCGGTCATAAACGGAGTCTATATTGCTCCCCGGTACCAATAGCGATATATGGGGGGCACGGGGGAGTTTTTTTGAAGGCTTTTGTTTTTGGAGGAGGCGGGTTTTTCGTCATTCTTTTAGATTTCTTCCCGGTTTTGCGGCTTGGATAAAATGTGCTCCGTCTCTTGAGGGAGCTTCAGGAAATCAGGAAAAAGGTATTATAGGCAAGTCTCCGTACATATGGCCAGCGTATGCCCGACCCAAACTGAGGGGTACCAGATATATACCAGGTGTATTGCCATTTCCTAGGTAAATAAGTAAATGAGCCCTACCACCTGGGACAGGAACCGCAAGAGTTCCTTGAAATAGACCCAGAGTTTCTAGGTTTCTACAAACTCAGCCTAAAAAAGTCTCAGCATTCCGCATTACAAGTTGCCAGTGCGATTTCTAAAAGCGAATCGATTCACCCATCATTGTTAAATTCCGTCGCAGCCATCCACAAATCCACCATGCCCCAAGGCCTCTGGATCAAACAGCCGCCGGTGCTTTGGGCTGCAGCCATCACCAGGACCACCATGTAGGAAGAGGGCCACCTTGCCCTTGGGGTTGCCCGACACCTCTGCAGCTTCGGTTGTCTAAACGGACCCTGACATGGGGCTTTCCTGAAATGGAAAGACCCCAAAATGGATGGTTTATAATGGAAAATCCTCCTAAAATGGATGATTTGGGTTTCATGTACTGAAATCAGCATTGCCAAGAACCATCCCATAGGCCTCGTAATACAAGCTGCAGCTTCCATCCTTCGTCTCCAGGCGCCCGGTCTTCCGCGCTTCGATGTCCGGGAAGAGACTCCGCAGCTCCTCGCCCTGGCACTGCGCCGTCGTGGCACCCCGCCAGCGGTGCACCACGGGCTGCACGGCCACAGCACCGAGGCACAGCGCGGCACCACGGGTCCAACGTGGCAAGGCACGGCGGCCCAGGGCGGTCCAACGGGAAGCGTTCATGGCGCGGCAAGCAGGACACGGAGCACGTAAAGCTGGGATGGAAAGCATGGAGCCAAAGCTGATTTCGGATTTCTGGAATCACTGAGGATTGAAGTCAAGGATTTAATTTTGATTTAACTTTGATATGACACTAGCTGGTACAAGCTATGTCGCTCACTTGCACTAAAGCATCAAATCAGTTGTTCAAATCGTCGCCGTCTGTGGAATCCATTCCAGTTTGGTTGCTGCAGTTAAGGCATTCTTTGGGCCACCTGTCAAATTCCACGTAGACCATGCCCCAACTTTGGATGTGCAAATACGATGAGTACCATTGGGGGAACCCGTGATAAAACCGACAATGATTAATGGGAATAGTTCAATATATAAGTATTTCTGCGATCACCACCAGATAGTCACCCAAAGCGGTCCACTAGGGAACCAATGGCATGCTGATTCCGCTGCCTTCTGAAACACACGCAGGCTTCAGGCCTTCATCGATCTGCAGCTCCTTCTTGAAGAGATCTGAGGTTTCCTGCAGAGTTTCTCAAGGGAGTTTCTAGCACTCCACCAATGACAGCTGAAACATGACTCAGAAGTGCAATTTCAACATTGCCTGTCCAGCAATGAACTCATGTTCCATGACGACTCAACTTTACAGATCTCTAGAGTATTGTCAACATCTAGAGAACGAACGTCAAACATAGTTGGGAACATGTACAGGAAAACATCAGGAAACCATGGTCTGTACCCCCGAAGATTCCACTTTCAACTTTCCTTTAAACCACTTCTGGGAGGGCCCTTCAGGGCGCACCCGATTCTCGCTGGCCATGACTCAGGCCTCTTGGTAGAGCACAGATGTGCCAGGTGTGGATTTACAATTCCACAGATCTTGAAAATCGTCCACTTCTATACTTGCATCCACTTTAAGTGCCTTGCATTGTTGTGTTACCGCTGTTGTAAAGACTCAGGGGCATCCTAGTTCAACCACCTGAGAAGAGGTGGAAGAAATCAAGCAACGTTCAAGAACCATTTCTCGCAGCCTTTAGCCCAAAAGCCACGCACAGTGCGACGCTGCATTCATCACATTGCGACCCTCGCAGCGCGGCGTTCGAAATCTACCAAGTTGGACTTGGATCCCCGGCAACCGGGCAGCAACAAACTGGGCTTCCCACATATCCAAGCAATCCATAGCAATGCAGCTCCATTTTCTCTGGCCACCAAACAAGCCGCCCAGGGCACATTTCACCCTGTCCACGAGGAAGGTGCAAAGCTCGCCATGTGCCAACTTGATGTGAAAAACATCAGCTTTGGGAGATGCCGTGACTTTATTCGTTACTCCATCTCTCCATCTGATCAATGTTTGTGGACGTTTGTGGTTTTGGTTTCAGGCTGGCAAGCATGGCATTAGCGCAATGTCGAAACGAACTATGCACAATTGCCATGGTCTCCAGTCAGCATTTCACGTTCTGTGTAAGTCGTTTTAGGTTCAATTCCAAAAAGTTGTTGGTTTCAACTTGTTGCAGCTATTCAGCTCAAAAATAGATCCAAATCACCTGGTCCAGGTTTTTCGTTGTCTGTTGGCAACATCTTTGAGGCTCCCGTTTGAGAGGCTCGAGTCACCACCGGCCGGATGACATGGAGTTTGTGACCAGTTCAACTTTGAGAACGTGTGATAGACTAGTCCCATCCCCCTCCACATTTACCCCCTTCACGGGGGCACCCCAAACCAACAAGACCATCACACTCACAAATGTTCTGGCTCTTGGAGGAAGGGATTCCTTTAAAATGATCAACTTGTTGAGATGACAGGAAGCATCAGGATCTCATTCCTGACTATGAACACTAGTTATATAGTACTACTCATATCTAATTATGCTCTTGCTATCTGGTTTTACTAGTGTTGGTCTCATTTTTGTGTCGAAATTTCACCAGAAGTCAGAAGAAGTCCGGAGGCTCCCCGTCTTTACCAAGGCGTGTCTGCAAATCCTTGTTCTGAGTCTTCAGATCTTTCACTTCCTGGCGCAGCGAAGCCAAGTCCTCCGCCATGCGGACCATGTGGTCACCCGTCTGCTGCGCCATGTGCACTGCCAAGTTCTTGACGCGCTCGCCGCACCACTCGCAGAGGGGCCAATTCTCGCGGCAGAGGACCTGCCGGTGTTTCAAGAAGTGGCGAGATGGGAGTTTTTCTGTGGCACAAAAAAAGACCCATTGCAGTTGGGAAGTAGCCACCAATCATACCAAATTTATCAAGTAGATCACAGTGTGGGCAACCCTATGCCACAAACAGCAAATTTGGGACGGGTTTGAATCCCAGCCATTGTTTTGAATGGCGATGACTTGGGCTGACTCCCAATCCAGGACAGCCCAGCCTGGTGCTCCGCCAACTGCCCAGCCGCTACTTCAGCATTGCAGTCAGGACATCGGATGGGGCGCTGACCGCACTTGGTGCTCAGGTGCTCGTCTTTATCACTCAAGCACAAGACCTTGGCTGAAGAACGCCAATCACTTCACAGGGCTCACAGGGCGAAATCCAAACCGCCGCCAAGTGACTGACCTTGTTTTCTTATCACCAAGTGTGAATACTAAGGGTATTTAAGGCTATGGTCTACTTTTGGGGTTTGCCATTGTTATACAGTAAATACATCTAGAATTTCAACATTTCATGACACTTTTGAACCTCCACCATCCGTCAAGCGACTTGCCCGCACTTGTTGGGACACACGATCTGCAGCCGTTGAATGGCCCGTCGATTTGCATAGGCGGGCGCCACCTGGTGCCCCTCTTGTCGGCAGACGGGGCATCGCTCATCCTCACCTTGACACTTCACCCAGCAATCCTCACAGAAGAGTTCGCCGCATTCGTGCGCCAAGGCGTTTCGGGCCACCAGGAGACAGATGGGGCACTTGGATTTCTCGGCTTCCTGACGAGATTTCACTTGCTGTGAAAGTCAAGTTATATAAGTCAGTTAAGTGCATCAGAGTGGCCAAGATGGTTTCGTTGCAGCGAAAAGGAAACATCAAGAAAACATTATTTGCGAGGGACCCAAAAAGCCGAAATCCCAGAACAACGGAAGGCACGGCCATTTACCATTTTCATCATTTACATCCATTTCGAATCAATCCCTGGTCTTCCCACGCAGAAGCATGGCCAAAAGTGGAGCCAAGAGATTCTCTCAAGCTGCCCGCCTCTGCAGAAACCCAGGTCTCATCATATCCAGCAGGCGTCCAGTCAACTGGCGGTTCCGTTCCCGTCTCATGACTCAACTCGACTCCCCTCAGGGGACCCCACTGGTGCGAGCTACGATCCTGGAACCACTCATCTTGGATCTGAGAGATGCTATAGGCAGATCCCAGGCTGGGTGAGAGCCTGGGCGTGGGACAGAAGTCCCAGAGCTCCTCATCCAAATTCACAAACCTCACCAGGTTGCCCACATCAAAGGAACGCATCACCGAGGGAGCGGGATCGGCATCCTCACCACCATATCCCTCTGTGGTCCAGTCACCAATGGGCGGTACCACATTGGGAAGGGGATGGGAATAGTACCAGCCCCCGGTATCATCGTGAAAGTTGATCTTCCAGCAAGAATCATAGTAGATGATACCTGAGCCATTGATCTGCCGGAACTTGGGTTTCCCATTGAAGGTCTCGGTGGGCACATACCGCCCATTCACGACAGAGCCTCGTCCACCCGCATGGCATACGCGCACAGGCGACACCGCGATGAGATCATAGGCATTCTCCGCTCCGACTCCTGAAGAAAAAATCTGGGGCCTCAAGTCATTGGAAAAACATCCATTAAAAAAAACTTGAGGCCCTTCTAGTATTTGTTCGTTGTTCATATTTGTTCACTGGCAAAACAATGGTCAACCACTTTGAACCAAACCCATGTCGCTTCGTCGCAACATTTTCTGAGTCAGCCCATGGTTTTCGGGCTGCACGTTTTCAAAACGAAGGGCTCAGGCTTCCCAAAGGCCGTTGAATGTAACAACTTCCCAATTGAATGGGATCCTCAATTTCTAATCGGCAACCATGCCATTTCATGTTTGGGAAAATCAATCACCAAATATCACCACAACACAGAGAAGATAATGAACACCTAAACTACCATCAAAACTCCACCCAATGTTCAAAAAAAAAACAGGAACCTAAAATTACCAACAAAATATGGACCAACATAAAAAACACCAAAATCACCCATCCGAGCTGCGATAGTTGTTCTCGGTGCCCGTATCCCATCGAACTCCCACCCAGCCCGCGGTGGCCGAACCGCGTTCCACGGTCGTCCCGAGGCGTCCGCGGCGTCCGCCATCTTGGTCGCCCCAACGCCACTGAGGACCGCGCGCTACGCGGATGCCAATGATGGGTGCTGTGAGCTCGGAACTCACTTGCGGCTCATAGCCTGGGAAGTGGATGGCGTTTTTGGAAGAAAATACCACCATCTATAGATTTTATGATCTTCCCATGAAACCCCCATTCAAATTAGGATTTTCCAGCAAGTCATGTATGATTAGCGGAGGATTTGGATTGGTCTCAAAATGGTGGATTTACTGCCGTGGCTGCCATGGCCATTGAATAGTGGGGAGAATGATGATCAGCCATGGGAAAATGTTCAACCCAAAAGAATGGATGGAGCACTCCTCAAATTGACCAATTTGGCGAGTTGGAGCCCAAGTTTTAATCCATACCCACATGGTTATATGCTGTATGTAGTATACATATGTCTATTCATGTGTATATATATATATAACATTTATCACTAATCTATTTTTAGATGGACTGGCTGGTCATTGTTTACATCTCAAAGCCTCTAATTTAATGATTTAGAGAGTCAATCACCAAATGGTGATTTGATCTCTTCAGTGGCTCTACTGCACATCCAAGCAGGCCAGGCAATAAGGGTACCTCCAGCAGTATTCGGCTATTATGATACGACTACTTGTGTTGGAAATGGTCAGCCAACTAAAGGGGACAAAACCCGTATGCAGATAACACATGCAAATGTTCATTGATCATTCCATGTGTACTGGATTAATACAGGGTAAATCCTCCCAACAAACATAGGTATGATTCGGTACGATATAGCCAACAACGATGGGAGCATGACCAGTCCAAGAGATAGGCCATCATCCTCAAATCTTCATTCATCTTTACTAATGAAATTTAAGGGACCCAAGTTCTCTTCGATTCTCACTACTTAATTTGGGGGTTCCTAAAATGGGGCATCCCTAAAACCATAGGTTTCAATACTTAAATGGTCTAGCTTTGGGAAACCTCGGAGACCCCCCACATCATCACCAGTTGACGGTCGGTCTCATAGATTCCCACGACAGGCGCCGGGTCCGCATCGCGGCCGGTGTAGCCATCCGTGGTCCAAAAGCCATTGGGCGGATAAGAGGCAGCGGAGTCGTGGTGGCAATAGAACCAGCCACCCAAATCGTCCTGCTTGGGGGGTCACTAGCCGGATGGGGGATGAGGCAGTCGGGCGGGACATCTCCTGGGATTAGAAAAATGCAGAGTTGACCACATAAAGCCCCCTGCTCCAAACCATTGAAAGAAAACCAGCCCAGGTCTGCCAACGATTGACATCACAAGGGTATGACGCTCACAATCATACTAATGTGGTAAGCCCACGGCCATAAACCTGCCATTTGGGGATGATACTTTCCCATTTACAGTGATGCCCATCTTGGCAGCAAGATTGCTGGCAGAATCCCAGAGAAACGCCCTGGCCTCGTCATTGATCTTCCATTGGCCTCACCAGCAACTGGTCGATGGATACTGCATTTCGGCGTTCAGGGACACATCTTCAGCCTCATATGAAAGTATGCCTCATATGCCTCATATGCATTTGAATTCAAATGACCAAGTTGTACCTTTTTGCAATGCCTTGAACAATGCGCATTGTTTCAAGCGCTTCAAGGTCCGGAACTCCGCCGCTCTCTAAGCGGCTATCGGCCCAGCCTGAGAAGTAGATGATGGCATTGCCTTCCCGTTGTCGATATCTGGGTTTTCCATTCAGCATCCCATCTTGCACGAACCAGCCATTCACCGATTCGCCCACACCACCTGCACCCTGGACGCGCACCGGCCAGGCAGGTCCACCCGAAGCTTCAGTTACGGCTCCACGGGCTTCAAAGGACATGTTCCTGCACCCAAGATTGCGAAGTTGGTGTAGAACTACAATAGCCAGAATTTATGGTAGTTAATGTAGTTATAACATGTTATAACTGTTATAACTAGCTATAACCCATAGTAAGATGGCATTTCTCCAAATTTGGTTATTTTTTGGCAGAACCTCCAATGGTTGAGAATTTGCATTTGGCCGCTAGGAAAACCGGTGAAAAATGGCGGATAGACAAAAGGTACCTGCGATCTCTCGGACCAAGCTGTGATCAAAACGGCAATCTTCGGGCAAAAGAAAATAGAAAAAATCGAAGGTGACGAAAGCCCATACGACAGAAATTGTTGGCATTTGCCAACACTCCCCAGCAAGTTGCCACCAGCCATCATCCCTGTCCTTCCAACCACAATCAGATCATATTTGCCATCTGCTCCAACTCGATATTTGTTTTCCACTCCATGGTCCCAGCGGACCGCCACCCAGCCCGTTCTTGCTTCGATGTCCACAGTGATGCCAAGACCACCATCGTCCTGTTAAAACGACATCCCAAACGGAATCAATAAGCAGCGCTTCTAGTTGTGGTTGGGAAAACCTACCCTCTGGTAAGTTCACACAATAGAAAATGAGCATGTTTTATAGGTAAAACATCTATGAATGAGCTATTTTCCATTGTTAAATGA
Organism: Symbiodinium sp. clade C Y103; assembly: GCA_003297045.1. Lineage (NCBI taxonomy): Eukaryota > Dinophyceae > Suessiales > Symbiodiniaceae > Cladocopium > Cladocopium sp. clade C. Next base: position 139,743 of record BGPT01000651.1, read on the forward strand.
GCAGAGGGTGTATACAGGAAACATAGTGGTTCCCATGATTCTTGCCTTCGAAAAAAACTGGTTCCTTCCATGTCTTCCATGTCTTTCATGCCTCTGAACAAAAGGCTGAACACTCCATAGTTCATCATCCTTCGACCCATCTTTATCTGGCAGTTTTTATCTGACCCTCCAGTATATGTGGCAATTGAAAAGCCACCATTTAAATTTAGTTTCCATGGGTTTTTTCCCAGCGAACTGAAGCTCCAGTGTGGGGATTTTCCAGCCACCGTGGCGTACCCACCGTGGCGCGCGTCCTGGTCTTGCCATTCCCAGTCCGGCCCGCGCCGGACGCGCAGACCCACCTCCGGAGCTCGGAGAATGTCATCCTCCGCGGACAAGATCGAAAGATGCTTGGATGCACCAGAATGAATGAGTTATTTATAGGTAAATATCTAAAGATAACCATTTATAGGTAAATATCATTAAAGATCTAAAGATAACCAAAAGAAAAAAAGGGGATCCACCAGAATTCAAGAATCCACAATTCTCAACCAAAGGGGCTGTGAAATGAATCGTCCTAAAGAAAAGAAGGTTCTTTGCCCACCTCATAAACCAGAAATGCGTTTCTTTTGTTGGCCTTTTGTGGATCCCGCATTGAGGCATTTTATGATCGATATTTTTGCGTCTAGGAACGTTGTGTGAATATGTTGAGCCCTTGATGATCAGGGAATCAAATATGTTGAGCTGCCATACCATATATCCAAGTGACACAACATTTTCCAACATCATACTTTTCAACAATACTAACAAGATTCCCTTGGTTTCTTTTGCCAACATCATCTTTCTGGACGCACCAAAAAGGGTTTTGAAAAAGTCTGTGTCTCACTGCAGTCAAATCTCAATGGAAAAAGAGACTGCATCAACTGCGACTTGGGGGCTTTCTGGGATCCAAAACCTGAGACAACCCCATAAGATGGATACAGATGGATATGGATTAAACTGATCGCTTCGGTATGAAAGTACAGTGTGGTGTACTGTGTACAGTTTATAGAAGTTCAACACGCCGGAAGAGAACTTGGAAAAAGACTGGTCCTCTGATTCATCAAAGACAAGGGGAGGAGGTCCAGGGTCATCTCCGACAACAGTCCAGGCCCCGGTGGGTGGGGTGCTGGTGGCAGCGGGGTGCTGATACAACCAACCAATGGCACCCTCGCGCTCGGCAATTTTCCACTTCTCTTGGAAAAACATCACCTGGCTGTTTTTGTGAAAATATCAGCCATTCAGCGATCCCAAAAATTGGTCTACAAAAAAAATAGAAACAACAATGTTAGTGGAGAAAATGATGATCAACCAGGTTTTTTATGGGAACCCTATTCTTTGACAAATCTCACAAGTCAAGGGGAGGTTCCTCAGTAGAGATTGCTGCTCCTAAATCTGCCACTCATCAACCATTAACCATCCCAAAAAAATTCAAGCTCTCTGTGGCTGGTTTGTACCGGGAAAAAAAAATGTCTCAAGACTAAGTCGCAGCTTGGCCATGTTCGAGTTTGTACCTGGGTCTGCCATTTTGCGTATCAACCAGAACATAACGACCATTGATTGCTTCCCCAAGACCGCCGGCACCCGCCACCACAAAGGATGGTTTGACGATGTCTGCTGGAGAGTTCCTCCAAGTCGAAAAGTGTGAAAAGTGCTTCCCTGCGAAATGTTGTTGATGAATTGAAATTGAACTTTTCATACCTTTTCCTCTTTTTATGAACCCTAAACAAAACTCGAAGTGACAATTGATACGTCACCCTCTCAGCATGAGGAGACGAGCCATCAGGGCACAGCTGCGAGCTGATCTTCATACCAATGGAACTAGGAAGTACCCCACTTAGCACAAGAAGCGCACAGGAAAAAATGAGGACATCACTTGAAATGCCAAGTTTGTTCCACCAAAAAAAAAAACAAAAAGGTACAACCACAACATTGTTGGAGGTCTTTGGACGCCAACTCCCAACCACAAGCCATAAGGGTTTGGCAAGAAATCCGCCGGCCTGCCGGCGTGTCTTGTGGATCTTGCTTGTTCGTAGTTGTACTGTTTGTATTGTCTTTGTCTCTGTCTAGACTTTCCCCTTGGCGCGNTCGCCTAGCTCTTCTTAATTCTTCGTCGTCACCGTCCTCTTCATGCTTTTCGTCTTCATCTTCTGTCACGATGTGCTGGGCTCAACTCTGCCCACGCCTATCTCAACACGCGCTTGGCTTTGAGCATTTTTTCTCTTATTTTCATAGTTTTTTCCGTTTTTTTCCTTGCTATGTTGTTTCTTATATCCAATACTTGATCTAAGAAGCCTGTCTATCCACTGGCTCTTGTGCAGCGCACCTTTTACACGCCCCACCTTTCTTTACATAGCCTTTTCCAAAACCCCGGTTTACATACCCATGCTTTGGTTTAAGTTCAAACCATGGTTTGCACGAAAATCATGTTCAGCGTAGAAGCCATGGTTTACACAAAACGCCGTTTTACGCAAAAACTGTGTTATACACAAAAACCATGTTCTTGCTAGGCCTGTGCAAGTGCTGTTTGCAAATTGTAGAATAGCTCTTTCATGCTCTTTCCATGGTGGCCGGCGGAACACGCCGAAGGCGGTTAAATAGGAAGGCATGATGAGACAAGTGTTTTTTCGCCATCAACAACATGCAGAAAAATTGTTGGGCAGGTGCCAAACCCAGTCCTTGTCCCATCAGCTACAACCATGAGGTCATATTTCCCATTGGCTCCGACGCGGTAGCTGTTCCCCTCGCCATGATCCCAACGCACGTTGACCCAGCCCAAGTCCACTGGTCCTTCACCCCCCACCGTGATGCCCAACATTCCGGCACCGCCATCCTTGGATGTGTTTGAAGGGTCACGGCAGTGCTGAAAAACGGATGTCTACTAACATTAAAAGAAAAAACATGTAAGTTACATGTAAGTGATTTATATAAAATGACCCCGAAATGCTCGGTTACTGGGATGGTTTATTATTGTGACCACCTGAATTAACTGTGTTCATGGCAAAGTTTTTGCGCCACCAAGCTGCGAGCCGGGCACCAGCTACCAAATGTGAAGGGAAAAAAGATAGCACAACTGAGACCCAAGGGTAAAAATTGTAAATTAAAAGGGTAATTTGCCCCGAGACACTCGCGCAGAAACCTCAAAGGTAACAAACGGGTCCCAAAAGATGCATGTATAAATAGATGTGTTATTAGCCTATAGATTCCCCAGTCATGGTCGATTTCTCAATGAAAAATCTTTTGCAGAGCCATGCATCTTGATCGCCCCAGTCCCAATCCAAACCTCTGCGGACCCGAAGTCCCAGTTCCGGGGACCTCAACACATTGGCCGGCAGAAATGTCACCTCCACCAGGGGAAGCATCAGCAGCGCCAGACCGGGGGCCGCACCCTGTAGGCCCTGTGCGTTTTGCATCTCAAATTCGATGCTGGCAGTGTTGTCAGCCTCCACATCTACTGGTTCACCTTCCAGAACCCCATGGTGACGCCAACCCAAGATGTGACCAACACCATGGTCTTCATGCCACACCAGGGTTCCAACTCGAAGTTGTGGATGGATGCAACCATTTTGGAGAATAGGTTCGGCCGTAGCTTGAAGGGATCTGAGATCCCTCACGGCGCGCATTGCCAAAGAACCCTTTCACGGTTTTTTATGCGAATGATTGTTTGTTTTTACAGTTTGTTGTATGTGAAGGTTTTTTTCTGTGCCAAGAACAAATGTGGTTGATCCAAAATCAAACCTCTGCATATGGGGCCTATGCGCATGTTCGTTGGCATTAACTCGTAGAGTCGCATGGGTGTCAGTTGCATCCAATCTGGAGATGAACCAAACAGATCAAGAGAACATGCATCGTACTGTTATTTGTGAAAAATTTGATGAAATAGTTTTTCGTCCGGCACCATGATCACTCTGTCAAAAGAAAGAACAACAGCAATGAATATTGTCGTTTCCACTAATTATCATTTTTTCTCAACAATGTGTTCGGGGCGTCATGTTCCAACACTCAAATGTTTGATATTTTCCCTCTTTTGGTGCGAAAAGTTGGGGGAGGATCACCCCGCACCGCTTCCTGGATCATTTACACCACTAGTATTTGCACAAAATATGCCTCTAAATTTCCACGTGCAATTTAAATGTTTAAAAATTTGATATCCACAAGCCATACCATGAACAACCAAAACAACATGGCATAACAATACAAGGGACGGCTGAAAAATCAAAAGAAAAAACACCGTAGCGCCAAAGACCACATCAGGAAAAAAACTTGACAATACAAGCGGAAATTTAAACGCGCATGATGGTTGCAACAAAATCAACACGGCTGGGACCAAAAATGTTGATTGTCGGCCGGTAAAATGCCAACACACCGAGACATTCGAACCAGCACGTTAAAATACTGAAAAAAAATTAGAAGTCAAATTCCGTTAATATGGACAGATGAAGCACGAGAGTTCGGCAGAGGCAGGGAAGAGAAAAGTGAGAAGAAGGAATCAGATAAGAAAAAATCACAAAACAGAAAATCCATGCGCGTAAAAGTAAAAGAGTCGCGAAACATTGTGTTTTTTCAATGTTTTGTGGCCCCGGCGGGTCCAAAAGTAGGCTGGCTAAAGCGGCGAATGCGGAGCCATCTGGGGAGGTGAGAGATCAAGAATTGCATGCTGTTTGTGGCGCGAAGCACATTACCTTTGCAAGTGGAGCATCAGATCTTCAGGTTTGCTACGATGATTTGGCGTGACAGTTTCGGCACTTCGTGGTTTCGCCTTGTTTTTTCGTGGCAGGCGCGGTCATTTAGAGAAACGGCAGCAGAAACCTGAAAATCGTACTGTCACTGCGAGGTCACAAATATCAATGACAAGTCAGATTCACAGAAAGTCTCGCAAAAAAAAACGAAAGTCTCGGAGAACAATTTCCCTTTCCAATTTTCAGATAGCCAGCTAAATAGATAGACCGATAGATGGATGCATGGACAGATAAACAGACCAACGGAAAAGTAAACAGACAGAAAGACAGGTAGGTAAATTGATATATAGACCGGTCTTTGGAAGTTTACTTCACGAATATCCTAGTTACGGACGAATCCGTTGTCATCATCATCATCATCATCATCATCATCATCATCGTCATCGTCGTCATCGTCGTCATCATCATCATCACCATAATCATCATCATCATCATCATCATCATCGTCATAATCGTCATCGTCGTCATCATCATCATCATCATCACCATAATCATCATCATCATCATCATCATCATCGTCATAGTCGTCATCGTCGTCATCATCATCATCACCATCATCATCATCATCATCATGATCGTCGTCATCGTCGTCATCGTCGTAATCGTCATCGTCATCATCATCATCATCATCATCATCATCATCATCATCATCATCATCATGTCATCATGTCATCATGTCAACATCACACGTGCGTCATAAAATCGCACGCGTGCGAATTCAGCGGTGACAAAACACTGTCGCGCGATACCCTATGTTTTTTCACGTGAACTGGTTTCCGTGGGCGCCGAAGTAGGCTCTCTGTTTCCCCGGCTGCGCGGCTCGATAGTGCACAGGACTGTAGCGAGAGCTCGATTCGCACTTCCAAATGTAAGCACTTTTGGAAGATGAGAGGTTGACAAAAAGTGCACACGAGTGTAGCGAGAGGATGTCACAGAAAAATCGTTAAAAACTCGCAGGTTCGGAGCACTTTTGGAAAATGAGGTCGGCGAAATGCGCACAGGACTGTAACCATTCGGCAAAAATCGCAAAAAAATGAAGCCTTCAGAGTAGCGGAAAATCGTCCCCATTGTCAGCGCTGCGCGACTACTAGTACCTACTAGTACTACTAATACTACTAGCACTACTAGCTACTACTACTACTACTACTACTACTACTACTACTACTACTACTACTACTACTACTCCTGCTACTACTACTCCTGCTACTACTACTACTACTACTACTACTACTACTACTAGAACTACTAGAACTACTAGAACTACTAGAACTACTAGAACTACTAGAACTACTAGAACTACTAGAACTACTAGAACTACTAGAACTATTAGAACTACTAGAACTACCACAACTACTAGAACTACTGGAACTACTAGAACTACTAGAACTACTACAACTACTAGAACTACTAGAACTACTAGAACTACTAGAACTACTAGAAGTACTAGAACTACTAGAACTACTAGAACTACTAGAACTACTAGACCTACTAGACCTATTAGAACTACTAGAACTACTAGAACTACTAGAACTACTAGAACTACTAGAACTACTAGAACTATTAGAACTACTTGAACTACTAGGCCTACTAAACCAACTACTAGAACTACTAGAACTACTAGAACTACTAAAACTACTAGACCTACTAGAACTACTAGAACTACTAGAACTACTAGAACTACTAGAACTACTAGAACTACTAGAACTCCTAGCACTGCTAGAACTGCTAGAACTACTAGAACTACTAGAACTACTAGAACTACTAGAACTACTAGACCTACTAGAACTACTAGAACTACTAGAACTACTAGAACTACTAGAACTACTAGAACTACTAGAACTACTAGAACTACTAGAACTACTAGAACTACTAGAACTACTAGAACTACTAGAACTACTAGAACTACTAGAACTACTAGAAGTACTAGAACTACTAGAACTACTAGAACTACTAGAACTACTAGAACTACTAGAACTACTAGAACTACTACTTCTAATACTACTACTACTACTACTACTACTACGACGACTACTACGACTACTACGACTACTACGACTACGACTACTACGACTACTACGACTACTACGACTACTACGACTACGACTACTACTGCTACTACTACTACTACTGCTGCTGCTGCTGCTACTACTACTACTACTACTACTACTACTACTACTACTACTACTACTACTACTACTACTACTACTATAACTGAGTCAGACATCACTGTTCCAGAGGACTTGACCATCATGGCCACTTAATCCCCACCATCTTGTTCTCCTTCTGGTTCTCCATCTTGTACTCCTCTGAACTTTCCAGAGCGACCACGTCCCCTGCCTCTCCCTTTGCCCTTGGGAGTAGACTTGGCTTTTGCCTTTGGGACAGCTGCAGTTTCGGGTCGTTTGGATGGATCTTTCTCCTAGCAATCTTTGGCCAAATGCCCACTCTTTCCACAATGCTTGCAACGTGGAGGATTCTTGCAATCCTTTGCTAGATGCCCCTTCTTGCCACAATTGAAACACTCAGTGTTGGAATCGGTGTTGCCTTTCCCTTGGCCCTTGGATTGTCCCTTGGCATCTCCTCCAATGCCATGGATACGTTCCAAGTCACCAGTCATGCGCATCCTCACATGAAACTCTGTCACAGCTGTCCACAAACCAGCTACAGTAGTTGCTGCACAATGCAGCTGCGCATACTCCATCACCTTGTCTGGCAAATTTCGATTGTAAAGCAAAACCGTAAAACTTTGCACCGCTAAGTTGTGCCCTGAAAACCAAAGCGAAACCCATCGCGATCAAGTTTATACCCAAAGCAAACTATCCAAAACCAAACGTGAGTCAAACTTTCCGTGCTCTCTCGCTCAAATCACTCCAGACAACAAAACAACGCTCAACACGCACTCTGTTTCTCTCGCTCGGGCTTGAGCCAACGAGTATCGTTGGGCAAACAATTCTTGAGACACAAAATCCAAGGTTGGGTTTTGCGGCGATTAGCAAACTGGATTCCTCGAGCAATCCTTTGGATCAAAAGCTCGAATTCTTGCATAAAAAATTCAAAACGTTCTCAAACTAATTCGGTTTCCTATACAAACGTCTTAAATCAAAACTACCAACTATGTTGAGTTCAACTACGAGGTCAATTGCAAACAAAACAGATGGTTTCCTGATGATACTACACACATTGAGAGCTACAACACCGAAATGAATTCAACGGCGCTAGCTGTTGGACTCATAGGGTGGCAAAAACCGATCGTTCATCAACGATAACTTCTGAAATCTCAACTATGCAGTTTCATATGCTCGTTCGTGGCGTCAAAGACACGAAACCAAACGATAATCTCCACAAACAACATAGATCATCTCCAATGCACATGCAATGATCCTCACAGCGTTCGGCCAAAGTATAACATGCCAAATTTTCACACCCCCTTTCGATATGAAGAACATAAATGACTCTTCGGTCAATCGTGGAAACAAAAAGAATGAGATAACCTCGAATACGCACCACTGCACGTGCAGACAACCAGCAGGCACCAGCCAATTGCGAACGTCATTGTTGCAGTCCCTCATGATTCGGAGATTTTTTGAAAGTTGCAAGGTTTACCACGAAATACACCAAGACCCGAAGTAGAGGTGGCTGTGCACATTGATGCCAGATCGGGGCACGCTGCAGATCGTCATGAATGTGCGGAAATCAGTCTGTCCTAGCGCCCTTTGATGTTTTCCTGAGTGCACAGCAGTATTACCTCTGCCTCATGCCATCGTTGTTGAGTGTGGCAACCTTACTGAGAGACATTCTCTTTAAGAAGCATTGTGGAAGGGGCATACAGTGATTCAATGATTGGTCTTTTTCCTTGCCTGTCTCCCTGCTAGTTTGTTCATTCTCCGGATGAAAATTGATTATAAACAGACCTTGTCCCTGCACCACACAAAGTATATATAGCACAGCACACATGCTACGCATATATATATTTATTAGACATATATTCGATACGTCGCATCGCCATTCGTCGTTCGTCGGAAACGTTCTGCGCCATTGAAACATCGATGTCAAACACGAAATAAAAACTCGCATGAAAAATTCGCAGCAAAATAGCAAATGATGAAGGTGGAAATGCACTCACAGAAACGCTCTCACTTTTTTTCCATTTGGCGGACAACATGTTTTCACGGCACGCATGTTTGGATCCTTCAAGCATATGAAGTGACATCATAGGGAGTGCATCTCCCAGCATTCACATCTGATTACGTCACCCAAGTCTGCTTTAGCCAATCATTGAAGTGAGAGGAACGAGCACCATGGGGCATGTAGGAACAACGCATTTGAAAGGTTCCAGAAATTTAAGCTCTGCAATTGATCCTCGGCTAGGGTGGTCAGCTACGTTTGAAGCGGAAGGGACCCTTGCTATCCACATCATGAAATTATCCTCCATAGGATCTTCAAGCAACAACAAAAGGTCCCTCCAATCTGCTTGCAGAGACGTTCCTTTGACCAGCACATCAAGCGCAGGCCAGTTATCCACAAAAAGCACAACCCTACGAGAAGTTACATCTGCCTTCCATTTCAGCAATGCTACAACGCAAGCATAGAGTTCAACCAAGCCAATGACATGTGTCTTACCACCTCGTTGCCACCTTTCCAAAACCTCGTCAGGGACAAGACAACCGAAAACTTCTGTGAGACCATCAGGGCGAATGCACACTCCCCCAATAGTAGCAATGGCTCTGTCCCCTTCATATTCCAAGGCGCCATCTGTAAAGATCAGAACAGGTTTCTGCACCTCATCTGCAATGAACGCCTTGGGTTTGCCCGAGCATAACCTGTCTCTCAAAATGCTCATCGCCTTCTTGTGAGAAGAGTCAAGCGTGACCTTTTGTGGGGACACATGACCAATGTCCCGCAAATCGGCCATAGCGAGTTTACCAGCTCTTCCCCAAACATGGGAGTCAGCATATTGAAGTTTTCCCAAAATAGAGGGCATCGAAGTGGGCACGCACTGATAATGCTATCCAAGGCATCCTTCAACTCAGATACCCTGGAGGGCTTGTTGGAAATAGTAACCTTGCTGTCGACGCTGTGAGTCAGGTCTACCAGAACCCCCAAGATCTCAGCGGTATCCCCAAAAGGATCGAGCTTCTCCTCGGAGTAAACAAATCCCAACAAGGACATGAGTCCCTTGGCGCAGGCAAGTGTTGAAGTGGTATGGCACACATGAGACAGCATAGGGAAATCATCAAAGTAGCTTGTCCATAACAATCCTGCGGCACACCCCGCAGCTTGAAGAAAAGCACTGACTCGTAAAAAGTTGTGGACGCTCGCGGATGCCCCAAATGGGAGTGTCATGCATTCAAAGCAGCGCACTCCTTGATCAGCTTCACTCCACAGTGAGACCACTGCCTTGTCCACATCCTTCGGGTTCAACGGCAACTGCTTATACGCTGCCTTGAGATCCATTGCTGTTGTCTTCAAGTCTACTGGCGTGCCAAGCCATTCATGATGTACGTACCCTTTCAGCAGAGACCCATCAGACAATTCGAAAGAAACCTCGCCTCCATACTTGTACAGTCTCATCAAGAAGATCGCCATCCACACCAGATGGTCCAAGGCGTAGAGGGATGCCCTCTCTGTTGAAGAATAGGATTCATTGACGCGATTCTCTCGGAAGTCGTCTATTGGTCTCAGCTTCCCTTTCTGGACAACAGGGAATCTCCGCACCGGCAACCAGCACCCAGAGTGCCTTTGATCCACTTCTGCAATTGTGAATGGCCCACGAAGCCATGATTTCTCTGTGGCTTCCAGCAAGGTCATGTCAAACAGTTCTGCTCCATGTTCGTTGCAACCATTGACCTTTATCTTTCCAAGCAATGCAGGTTTGAGGAACTTCGCATCTTTCATGAGCTGCTCGACACTCATTGACGCAGCTTTCAAGCCAGGTTGAAAAACATTGGATTTGGTTGCAGTTCCTACCAAACGGAAGCCTGCAGACATCTCTGCAAAGAGTTCTACATCAGGCCATCCAATGCTCTTTGCAATCTTCTCCATTAGCAAAATACGTTTCGAACCCAATACTGCCTTCACGCCAGAGTCTAATCCTTTCTTGTATCGGGCCTCATCACAGGCAAGTTCAAGCGCCCATGACGTCCACCTTTTCATTGTGGCTATTCTGAATTTGCAAATCTCCATGGGGGACTTGGTCAAGTGCATAAAGAGACATCTCAAAAGGTGGTCTGGCATGTGGGCTGCCAAGTCAAATGGATGCCACAATGATTTGGCCAAGGTGGTGAATTTCTCGCATGAATGAAAAATGCCAAAAACACAAAGGATCTTATTCCCCTTTTTCTCGGTACGCAACAAACGGCTACCTGCAGGCACATCTCGGATGGCAGTGGTTAAGCATCGCTTTGCATCTAGTGAAGGATCATGTGAAAGCAGCAAAGTGACAACTCTTTCATATTCAGGGATCAGCTGAGGTGTTGAGCGCCCTCTGGGTTGTTTGTCGACCCTCGGTGCTTTGTAGTCTGCACGTTGGACTTGGAGTCCTTTGTTGAAACACAATTCATCCAAAAATTTAACCAGCTGCTCGCACATGCCTTGTGGATATTGTGCCTCCAGTGATGTAGCAAAAGTGCCGTCGGCAGCTCGTCCCCACGGTTCATGTTCGTGAGGCGGGACATCTTCACAAAATAATTGCATCAGGGAAATACATTTCATGTTGCTGAGAAAAGAAGTCTTTTTAGGTCTGGTGCTTCCAAAAGCGCATGCATGGCAATGGGCAAAAGTACCATGTTGCACGGCATATGCAAAATACTCCAATTCCCACAAATAGCTGTTGGTCGGGTTTTCGACGACCCATGCAATCCCAATTGAATCCAGCCACTGTATGAACTTGCCCATCCTTTCGTATAAACGATTTGCAGCATTGACTTTCAGTCGATCGAAGTCAGTCATGTCCGGGACACCAAGGAGTCCTCAGGGGCTGCGGCCCCGGCGACCCGTCGGCCATTGGAATTCCCCTGGCTTTCGAACAAGTGCCACATGGTGGCGCAAAATGAATTGCAATGACGTCGCATGTTTCAACAATATACCTGAGGACTTCCCATGCATGGTCTTCTGACAAATCCAGTGAAACGACCTTGCACTGAGGTTTATGTTTGTTACGTTTGCAGTCCACTGGCATAACACGATATCCATGTTTCTGTGCAGCGGCACTGAGCACAGCACTCCCTGCACACAACTCTATGAAAACAAGTTGCTTGCAAGAACCAACAGTTCCCGGCTCCACGCGAGATCCGCTTGCTGTTGTATCATCAACTGCATGCTTTGCATGAGCATGTCGTGGTGCATTTCCATTGGGTTCCTCATCCCTTGAAGGATGGGGAACATTTGCATGACTAACAAACTGATTGGCAGTCACATCACGTAGTGCATCAACGTGTTCAACTGTCACCTTGGCCTTCTTTGAAGGGGGAGACAAACTGGCATAGTTGCACGCTTTCGCATGTGGCGGTGATAGTCATTCCGACTTCCCACCTTTGCTGGGGCAGTCTGCGGCCGCATGCATTTTCTGGCATCCTTTCACTGCGCACAAATGCAATCCCTTCGAACACCGCTGGTCCTTAACAGGCAACTTACACCTCTTGAGATTGTAGTCAAAACACAAACGATGTCCCTTTGCTGTGTTTGCCACGCATCCCAAAGCAAGCAAGTCTGTAGGGATCCGACTGAAGTTGCCCTTGTTGGACCCCTTAGCACCTGTTCCGTCAGTCTTCGGACGTTTCGTTCGCGGTTCCTCAGAAACCTTTGGCTTGGTAGGTGCACTGGAAGCTGCAGGTGGTGCAAAACGATGTTGAAGCAGATTCAAAAACTCTGGACTATCAATGCATGCATCAAAATGAGTATCACAAGGGCGTCCTGTTCCAGTTGATTTGATCCCATCACGGGTCTTCTCAGCCATAAGCGTCCAGAACTTTTTGTCAGCCATTTCAATCTGTTTCAAGGACAATTTGAGACATCCCTGAGGTGGCTCTTCCATTTTGGCATTCATGAGCTTCTCTGCTAAGCGATCGTGCTTTTTAAAGTCCATCACATTAGCCTGATCAAGACCAAGCCCCCGACGGATCAAACAGTATCGAACCTGCATTTCGTTCGAAGTGCTGCACGGTTCAACATGGTCCTTTTTAGCCAGCTTCAAAGTTCCTGAAGAGTCAAAACTGAGGTTGTTGTCCTTCCGAGTTCCTGTCAAGATCTCGTGGTCACGACTCACACAAACATCCCATGGTATATATGATATACGGTCAGACTCGTATGAAGCCACGCACCGGTCGACTAGTGAGTCTCCAGGTTCATAGTTTCCTCTCAGGTCCAGGCCAGCTAATCGGGTCTGCTGATCTTTAAGTCTCTGTGATCTCTCAGCTGGTGCAAGCTTCTTGACAGAAGACTCATCAGAAGCTTCTACCTTCGACCTAATGTCTGCAGCAATAGTCGAGTATGCCTCTGAGAAAAGTCGCCTGATACAGGCCATTTCCTTGGTCGAAGGGTCAGTTCCTAAGACCTTGGTGGCCAGAGTGACCAGTGGACGTTCATCAGCCGACCCTGGGGCATAATTGCATGAAAAGGCGAAGGTGCCCATGGTGTTGAGGCCTTCTGCATTGAAGGCATCGAAATTTGCACTGGTGAGCCCTATCTCAAGAAAACGTTTCTTGAACACAGCAGTGCTGTCACTGTATGACATGTTTGCATTCAGTCTCGCAGCTGAGCCAGCGCTGCATGGATCATTCATCCATCACAACGGCATGACAGGCACTGCATAGTGCCAAACATTACATAACCTATCTTCCTCACTGCATCAAGGAAATAGGGTGGCATTTGCAACAAGTGACATCACATCAAGTCACTATATGGGAATGTCCCAAAATAGGGTGCCTAAAATTTGGGTGCCCCAAGCCCCCTTTTTAAAGGGATGAATAACGAACCTGAGGGACCCAAATTTTTGGGACATTCCCATATATGTATGTGTGAGCATGTGAGTGTAATGCATCAAACTTTAGACCATGTCTCACCTCCTGCATGCATTTGAAACAATTCACATTCTCAGCAATTGCACAAGCTCACAATGAATTGAAATAAATGCCAAGGTTGATTCGCAAGAAACATGACACTGATCCAGGGAGGTCCTCACGGCACACCTTTTTCGTACCTAGGCCTGGGCATCTCGAAAACAAGTTCCGCACACTGGATGGAAGAACTTCGGACGTTCCGCCTGGACTTCATATCGAGCTGACATGCTCCTGCCACAGGCCAAGTGAGTGCCTCCCTCGTCCATCATTCGGTGAATGCAACGGGAAGTGATGTGCCTCACGAAAGCTGCAGCTTGTTCTGTCGGCTTGGCTTCTGGTTGCCAAGCTCCTGCAACTTGCTCAATTGCGACCTCCTCTTCAAAAACATCTTTGTCATCCTCATCCTCCGAGCCGCAGCTTGATGAAGATATGCTGGACTGGTCATCTTGTGCAGCTCCAGCCTCTCGTGCAAACATACCTGATCTAGTCAAGTCTGGTGCAAACTTCCCTGCAGCCACCTTGTCTATCAGGTCAATGAGACCACGCAAAGGTTGCGCCATGGCATCTCGAGAGTACACAAGCAATGATTTGTCTGATGATGATGAATGGTAACCGAGCAATCGTCGGTCATCATGACTGAGGCCAGCTCGTGAGCACCACGCCAACAGCGTCGTTTTGCAACTGTGGGTCGCAACCCTGATGCGTCCAACAGTTTCAGTATGACGAAGCAAATTTCTGAGCCACTCACCTGCTGGAGTCACTCCCAAGGGAGCCTGAGACCATCCACCTCCCACTGCAGGTGATGGCATGACCGGCAAAGTGCTGGTCCTGTCGGAGGCCATCATACCTTGGTCCGCCCTCAGTTGGTTCCACACTGGAAGCCATGCAGGTTGAGACAAAGACTGCACAGGAACTGCAATCGGTAGGAATCGAACTTTGCGCTCGAGTGCTATGCTGGTCTTGGTGCGTTCAGCAGCGCATTCAAGGAATCCAACAGGCTTTGAATCAACATGCACTATCTCAAGCCTCATGCCAGTAATCCGCTGCCCATCTGAAAAACGAAGGCGGCCATACACCATCATCAAAAAGTATCCAGCCATGATCCTATCATAGATGCTTTTGTTGTTGCTGGTCACAATTTGTTCGAGTGTAATAATTTGCTTCACTGTGAGCGGAGGTCTTTGCCTGACCTTGGCCCTCTGCTCAAAGTGAAGCTTGACAGCTCCTTGCACCCTCTTGGAATCGCATGCTGCCACTCCACCCATCAAGCCGAGTATGTGAGTTGCAAAACTTACAGAAAGCATGAAGGAGCGTGGGAAGCTTGGTGCACAGTTGTCTATAGATTTGATGAAATCATAAACCTTGTGCTCTTCCAAAGGAAAACATGGAATGTCACGGTCATTGCAGAACTTGATGAACCTGAGCAAGGGTCCGGCCCTGGAGTGCAAAGTGCTGGACGACTTGTTGCCCAACGCATCGCTGATGGACTCTGCTAGCCCTCCCTTTGCAAATTCCATGGGCCCTGAAAGTATCTGCAGTCTGGCCACTTCAAATGCCATTGGGTTAGCTGACACAATTGAAATCCACTTCCTATAAGCGCACTTGCGTTCGTAGTCAACTTTCTCATGCCATGAACGTTTGTGAGCATTCTGAAGTGCCTTCGGTCCAAAACTGGGGTCAGAACGTGCATAGGCCTGTGAAGACGTTGCATCATCTGTCGACATCCCTTCCACTGCAGGTAACGGAGGCATTGTCCCCACTGTTCTGAGCAAACCAGAATTGAAGCTTGAAATCCTGTCAAATTGATCAACCAACTTGAAATCCCAAGGCATCTTCAGAGTTGTGACATTGTTAGCCAGCCAAGAATGACGTGCATGCATGCAAAACTGAGATGTGTCAACATGGTCATCATGATCTGAATCACCCCTCTTGCGCTTCAGCTCCGTCATCACTGTGAGAAACCACGGATGTATGCACTGAGGACACGACTGGGCTGAAATGTTGCACAGGCGGAGTAGGAACTGAAAACTGTTCCCAGGGGCAGTTCAGACGAACTGCAGTTGCTCCCAATGCCACTTCTGATCGATCAACTTGCAAAACCAGACAAGTGTTCAAAAGTCTAGCCTGTGAAAAACAGTCCAAAAATGCCACCACACGGGTGGAAACTGCGAAGCTAGACCACACTTCCCTGACAAAGAATCCGGACAAATTGCAGCGAGTGATGAATCTGTCGAGGTCAACAATGATCACTGGCATAGACAGAATGGCAAAACTCTGCAGTTCAAAGCGAAATGATCCAGCAAATGAAAAGAAAAACAGCGAAGCCAAGGCCAAGTGAAAAGCCAAATGCCAAGTTCCACTGAGAGTACCGCACCACCGGTCGATGCCCCAGGCACAGGGGACTGTGGAATGCTGTTGTCCCTTTCAAAATTGCAGATCTCTGTCGCATGAAGTTTTTACCAACACTGCATTAAATGTTGGCCCTCCCAACCCTACCCAGCATCTTGATAAAGGAAAATGCCACAAGAACATAAAATCATCAAGTGNACATGACAGCAACATGACTGTAACATGCACAAGTATATATATTCATACATGCACACGCACGTGTAGACACATTTATATACATGGACGTGTGTGTGTGTGTGTGTGTGCATGCGATACCTCACATGTGGCACAGTCAAGTTGCATTCGAGATTTGTTCCACCAAATAAACGGTGGTTGTGTTGTTTAAACAGTT
>BGPT01000651.1:176211-200560 GCA_003297045.1 Symbiodinium sp. clade C Y103
TGGGAAATTTGGAGCGGTAAGCTCCTTTGCCCAGGTGAAGAAATGCCTTACATATAGTGTGCGCACATCCTCTTCTTCCCATTCCAGGAGAACTTCCAGGTCATAATATGGAACATCATCATGCTCCCAGCGTCTCAGCAGGTGATTTAGATTGATGTTCTCGCCTTGGTTAGACAGTCGCGCTTTGATTGCGTTACTGTCCATGGCTCCTTAGCTTTAACACGAGCAGTGTAAGTGTTCAGTCAAGACCAGGCCGCCTCCGAGCCACCTGGTGACTTCCAAAGGGGGATCTCCGTTAAGTTAATTGATAGGTTCAGTTCAAATCTCCATAACGGGGGTAATATTAGTATGACAGATATAATGGATTGGAGGGCAGGTTAGGAGAACCATCATGAGATAACAAAGTTGACTAAATCGGACAGTCTTGACATAGATTATTTGAAGCTTGATCCCTTCTGCCTGTGATTAAAAGCGTTGAGCCAAAAGCTGACTTGACGGACATGTTTACATAAATTGCTAGACACGAAGAAATGTGCTGGAGTCACTGACTTCTCCTTGCTTGTACTCAAATTGCATTTTCAAAGGTCACAGGCACTACTTTTTGACACTGTTACCCAGTGAATGCTCCTGTTGCTGGTGTGTGGTACACCAGCCTTTTCAAAAAATCCAAGGGGAGTTCCTGCAACACCACATTGAGGCTGGTGTAGCTTCTCTCCATTTCACGGTTTACTCTGCACGCCCAGCTGGACATTGAGGATTGATTGTACTCTGNTCTCTCCATTTCACGGTTTACTCTGCACGCCCAGCTGGACATTGAGGATTGATTGTACTCTGTCTTTGACTTCAGCAAGGTCCATCTTAACATTGTCAAGGTCCGGAGAGGTCTCTGCTGTTTGCAGGGCCCTTTGCAAATGAACCCAAACTCGCCCCAATGCTAGGTTTGATGAGATTGAATATGGTCTATCCCTCTTGGATAGTATAGCTGATGTGGGCGAGGAAGGCATAGATCTTCTCACCATGGACGACATTTCTGCGTCGAAGTGGATTTGCTCATTGAGGGGTTCAATATTGAGAGCGTTCGCCTCATGATACGCAACGTGCCATGCCACACGGTTCGTTTCTCCTGTGTTATCCCCGCCAATTGTCGCTCCACTGGTGTGTGCCAGTATTGAGCGCTGTTGGTATGGATAGTATTTCAGGCCAAGACATTGTAAGCTGACTCGATTAAGAATAGTTGGGACTGCTGCAAGACCTCCCCATCCACCAGGCAGGTCCTTGGCATAGAGTGCCTGACTATTGGCAAAGAAATGTTTGCAATACAGCTGCTCCAATCCTTGTGTTGTAGGCCATACCAGTATGAACTCCAGCATGTAGTACGGGACATCGTTGTGGTGATGGTAGTGCACTAAGTGGCTCACGTTGATATCGCCATCTTGTTGGGCATACACTGTAATCAATTGTTCTTGAGTGCCCTTGGTTGCCGCTGTCCATCTGGTCAGCGCAGAGCCTTGTTCCATGGCCAGGCTCTCGTGGATGACGCCCCTGCTGTTTAGCCAGGCTGCCTCCGAGCAACCGGGCACAGCTACAGGTGTTACCTCTATGACGTGTGTCAGTATCTGCTCTTTATTAATGGAATTTATCTTTGGCTTGGCAGAGGTATCATCTTACTGAGTGTACTTCTACTTCAATTGCTACTTCAAATTGCTAATCTGGGGAGCGTGTTCCCCCCTGAAGCGTCATGAGCCAAAAGAGTGCAAGGAGGAGTGTAGTTATGAACCAAAGCTGTAATTGCACTGCTCAGGTGTGCTTATGGTTATGTGTTCACGCACATGTTACTGTACTCTCTTACCATTTAACTGGCAGCACAAGTTAGGCTTTTGGGCTGTGTAAGACGCGGCATACCGAGAATCTCATTTGTTTTGTGCACTCGCACCCTATTTCTCAAGTCCTACCTGTATTTGTACAAGTAGGGCTTTTGCTACTTTGGCGGCCGGGATCAACTCAACAGGGAATTGTGGTGCCTCCGTATTGGATGTGTCAGATGTGTACAGCATGCCACTGAGGTTGTCTATGGCGGTTGTGACTTCTCGGTGTTGCTTCTCTCTCCATTTGGACCACTTGCCTCCTGGATGGGCTGCTTCCAATGAGCTGTCGATCGGTGTGGTATCGAGAGAGGCCTCTCTCGCAATTTCTGAACGGCACAGAAGAAGGGCAAGGTGTGCAATCTTGGCATAGCTAGAGGGGGACGATATGGTACTCGTCACAGAAGACTTTGCCTTCGTCCACATGAGTGCCTCCACCTGGATAATTGCCTCGCCGAGTTTTTGGTTCACCTCTTCTTCCCATAAAGCTTGGTCTGGGGCTGCACCTGCTGCTCGGGTTCGATCTTCCATGGCATACAGAGAGGGGTCACTTTCTAGTCTTCGCAGTTATGTTCTGAGCACATTATTCCTCATTATTCCTCGTAAGAATAGTGGGGAGGTTATCCAGTCAGAGAGTTAGAGATCCACATTCTGGTGTAACTACGTGTAACTGGAGATTGCAAACCGCTTTTGTGGCATAGAGATGCAAAATTATAGCAGCACCTGTGAAGACTACGGTGGTATGAGTACCGTAGATAGGTTCCCTCTACTCTCTCGCTGTTCTTGAGCCACTCAGGAGGTCTACACAATGTGAGTATCAACCGTTCAGAGTGCTCTAGGAATATTCCTTTTCAAGTACTAGAGTGTTCTGTCCGCTAACGCCAATGCTCTTTTTTAGCCGGGTTTATTCGTTGGCTGTCACGCTCAGGTGTCACTCATTGCTTGGACTACACGGTGATTGGCTTCCAGCCTCTCCCAGATATCAAGAACCACGGCTTCCGGCATAGTGTCCTGTTGGCTGATCAGCTGCATGATGCTCTCGTTAGCTGCGAGGTCATACTTGAGTTCTCTTCTGGATGGATAGAACGCAATGCGCATGGCCACGGATTCTGATTGTGGTAGATGTAGTAATTCCTGCACANGAGGCCAGCAGTGCAGTTCAGCACTTCCTCCTCAATAGCAAAGGAAAGGGTCTGAGTGCCCCTTGCATTGCCATACACTATCCATAATTGCTTTGCTTGGTCAGGAACTGGTATGTCACAGAGTATAGCCAGCTCTTGCTCGATGACACCTAGGAGACGTTGTCCTGGAGGGGCACTCGTAGCCATGAAGCACACTAAGGCGGTTATATTTTGCTACGGGCCCTACTGTGTAAGAGTGTACTGGATGTGTGTTGAGTTTCTTAACGTATCNGGCACTCGTAGCCATGAAGCACACTAAGGCGGTTATATTTTGCTACGGGCCCTACTGTGTAAGAGTGTACTGGATGTGTGTTGAGTTTCTTAACGTATCTTGATGTGTCGATTGCGGGCAGCCTCCGAGCTACCTGCAGTGTGGCTGAATTGTACTAAGGCAGGCAAGTTTTGGGTTATTGACTCATTATTCTGCTTGAGCTGAGATGGGCTATGTATCAGTATGGAACCCGACAGTTCTGTTACTAAACCACATGGGTGCAATAGAAGCTAAGAGGCCGGCACCAACGCGGTGATTTAACTGCATATTCATGGTGCATAGTGCCTATGCTCTACCATTGGCTTGAATGAGCCGCTTCCGGTGAGGTCATTTTAGCTCAGTCGAGGCTGCTGAGGCAGCTGTGTGCCTTGCTGTGATACGGTTCCAGAACCAGTGTCACAGGCGCCTTAGTACTTGGTAGCCACTGACCTCGATCCCCTGGACAGGCATGCCTACAGTGAAGCTCTCTCGGGCTGTTTTCCATAAAGAAATGTACAAACCTCAAGATCGCATGCTGACTCTCTCTTGTGGTATGCCGGTCACTCTGTTTAGGCAGCTCTGAGCAGTTGTCCGATTGGACTAGCAACCACAGAAGAATTAGACCTGCTGGTGTCAGCATGGTACATCTGTTGGCAGAATGTTTTAAGGGAGGGAGTTTCTCGGCCTGCAATGTTCTCCTACACACTGGACAGACATGAATTTTACCCTGGTCATCTAGTGTGCTATTACATGCAACACAGACTTTTTGCTGACGGGCCCTCTGGTTGAGTATCCCTTCTTTCAGCCGAGCTGCCCATAGAGGCCATTGTGGCNTATTACATGCAACACAGACTTTTTGCTGACGGGCCCTCTGGTTGAGTATCCCTTCTTTCAGCCGAGCTGCCCATAGAGGCCATTGTGGCTCACAGGATAGTTTTCCGGGCTCACTTGACTGCAGTATATCGCTTGCTAACCTCTGCAGCTCAATACCATAGCTGTCCTTACAGGCCTCTTCACTCCGAACGGCAGCGAGTTCTACTTGCAACTCTAGCAGCTTGACCGCTGCGCTCAAATGATTTCTGCTTTTCTCAATTTCTATGGTATTCTCCGGAAAATATCCTAGAGGAACTTCTTTTCTGAGGTCAAGTAGCACACAGATATCCGTTAGCGTATCATTGAGTCTGTGCAAGTGTTGTTGCAGTAGCTTCGCTCTAGCCTGCGGGGTGTGAGGCGGGATTGGTAACCAGCCTGCGTTTCCTCCAGAAGGAGAGTCTGTCATGGGTAAGCACCGGTGTTCAAGATTTTCCCCCCACTAATACCTAATGTCATATGCGGGATCAGCGTAAATTACTTAGTGGGGGTTAATCAGGCCTCCCCTGCTGGTACCGGGCTGCCTCCGAGCAACCTGGATTTATTCCAGCTTCAGGGGGGGCTGTTGCTTGAGCCATAGTATCAGCAGGATTGACTGCGTCTCCAGTTGATGCGTGTTGTATAAGCACTGATTTTACCACTTAGGTGCAAATACTGTCATGCCCATTTAGTTAAGTTCTTTTCCGGCCACTCTTTTTGCCCGTTGGGGACTCGCTCTGGGTTTCCCTAACTACGATCTTCCAGGTGCAGATTCTGCCCTAGCTATGAACAGGAGGCTGCGCTTAAATATAGACGTACCTGGCCTAGAGTTTTCCGGTCCTTCACAGGGGCTCTGGTTTGCGAGCGCCAAGCTGCACGGTGGGTTGGTTCGTGCTTTAGCACATGGTGCTGGCGCTAGCACTAATGCCAGGGAGTTGGTAGTGGCACTAGCAGATGATTGGATGTCTGACTTCACATCTGGAGGTACTCCTCTGCTGGGTTGATGATCACGATGTTCTTGGCTCTTTTGATGTTCTTGACGTGCTAGTCTCTGATCATGCTGCTGAAGATTTCGGATCGAGAGCGTGGGACTTGGAAGGATGCGCTGACTGGCTCCAATGAGTTGGATTTGCTGCCTCTCCACAACGGCACTCATATCTTCAACCCTGTCATTCAGTGATGTCATCGCTGATAACAGAGCCTGAGATGCTGTTGTTAACGTCTCCTGGATTTCTGGATAGAGTAGGCGTTGTTCTTGTAGATTGCGTAGCTCCGCCTGAAGTTCTCCACGTAGATCTGCTAGGGAGCTAATGCACCGAGACAAGGCTGTAACTCGTTGTGCCAAAGGAAGGTCAGGGGCATGTTCCATGGCTAAGCCGGTTACCCTCAATCGAGGGTCTCCGAAACGAAAGTAAGTGTGCCAAAGGATTCATGATCGAAAGGACAAGAAACATCGGAAGGTAACCCAAAACTGTTTTCGCAAGTTCCAATACCACTTCGACATGAATCAGTTCTCATGTGGTCGTAGTAGTCTTATTTCACTCTGAGTGATAAGGCAGGATGGGTAACCAACTATTCTCCCGGAGGGAAGTGTGCCATGAGTAAGGAGTTGTGCTATGCTGCGCCTGACGTTTGGGTTCCATCTGTTAAAACATGATTAACATAGGTGGCATCATCTTATCCATTTGACCAGGAATTGGCTTGTTCCCCCTGCCGGAACCGGGCTGCCTCCGAGCAGCCTGGATTTATTCCGGCATATGAAGGAGCTGTGGCTTGAGCAAGGGTATCAGCCTGACTGGGCATGTCTACAGTGGATACACAACCACACTTCAATTCCTGCAATTTCCTATGTTATTCACTCTACTTACAATGAAGGGTCAGTTTTTCAAAGCTATTGGCTCTATCCTCCCACATATTTCAAACTAGGACTGGTGCAAAACACCTGAGAGAGAAATTGAGCTCGAGACTTCCTTCCTTTTGCTCGGTAAGGTTTGCTCACTGTCCACTAAAAGAGAGACTTGAACCGGACCATTTATAGTCCCTACCATTATACTTCAAGCATAACTTCACAACTGCCCCTCTGGGCAATGTGCACGAATTGTTCCAATAAAAAGGAGACTTCCGTTTTGGATTTGTTGATGTGNCATAACTTCACAACTGCCCCTCTGGGCAATGTGCACGAATTGTTCCAATAAAAAGGAGACTTCCGTTTTGGATTTGTTGATGTGAGTCCTAATGTCCATAAGGGCTGCTTTTTGAGTGGCACTATCCGTTTGCTCTATGGCATCAAGCAATGCTTCTGCCCTGATTATCGACTGTTGCATGGCCGTGAGGGCATCAAACATTACTTTAGCAGCCCATATATATGGGCTGCTAAAATCTTCAGTGGGCAACATCACTCTTTTGGGCATGGCTCGTTCATCTATGTGANAGCAGCCCATATATATGGGCTGCTAAAATCTTCAGTGGGCAACATCACTCTTTTGGGCATGGCTCGTTCATCTATGTGATCCTGAGTCTGTGGCTCTTCGTGATAGCCTAAGTCACCGCAGGATAGAAAGGGTATTGATTCGAACGACACGGACGTGTACTCATGCTCGAAGGAGGTGATCTTTTTGCGGGACTTGAACCATGTTTCATTTGCCAGGAGCCTCGCGAGCTTGGATCTGCGCCTCTTATTGGTTCCATAGATGACCAGCCCGGATTCATGTACAAGATGGTGTTCACCTTCCGTAATACGCACCAAGTGTTGGCCCCACCGTACTGTTTTTTGGAGATCATCGGGAAAGCAGTCTAGATCGGCCCAACCCGAAGGTGATTGCGCCTTCGCTCCTTGTGTTATGTCGGGGCAAAACAGGATGTGGATAGTTCCTTTTTGGCCATTGTACTGCACAGGGAGGTGGTAGACTGTGACTGGTGTTCTCTTCACTAGAATGACTTCACTTTCAAGATGGTCCGGGAGTACTTCATCATTGCATGCAATGAACTCCACGTCGGTGAGCCAGTCGGGATTCTGCCTTTGCCCTGCAGGAAATCCATCATCCATGGCGACCAATTAAATATCAGGCTGCCTTGGAGCCCCTTGGTTATGAAGACATGTGTGGATATATGATTCCAAGCAAAAATCCATAACGTACACTTGACTGTACCGCTTAATGCTATCGTTGATTCGAGGAGCGGTTCAGTGAATGCTTCACTGAGTGATACTCATAGTATTTGCAACAAAGTGAATGCTAGATATTTCTTATGGATTGCTCAATATATATAACATAGTAAGTCACTGATGATTTTGCAGGAGCTACCTCCGAGCAACTTCTGCTGGGTGTCTCGTGTTCGATGGGCCATAAATGGCGGCAGTATAGAACAAAATTGTTACAAATTGTTAACAATTGTGCATCAATTCATCGGCATTGTTCAGAATAACTCAGTTTTGCTCGACCACCAGCTTGCTGTGGTAGGTCCAGGCGCTATAAGCTTTCAGTTTGACTTCCTATCTCACTTTCACCTCTTTGCAGAAGACTTTTTAGGACCGCGAGATTCTGCCGGGTATTCGCTTCAGCATCTCTATCTAGTTTCAAAAACAGAGGTCTGCTACTTTAGCATACTATGACAGGGAGAGCTCAATCATGGATGGCAAACATCTGTCTCTGATTGATTGGCGCCTGTCACCAAATTGTAAATGACTAGCGAGCACATTCTAAACCTATATCTATATTCTGCAAGTTCACGGGGAGTTAACTGCTCAGAAGTATCACTGCTGAGCAGGGGGTTTGCCCTCCCGTTGAGAAGTAACTGTACACATGCCTCGCTGTTGTGCTGTATCGCATAGTGGAGAGGAGATTCTTCATAAAGCTGATCTGTGAGATTTGGGTTAGCCCGGTGGCGGAGCAAAAGTTCAATGCCGGCTGTGTATTCCATGGTTGTGGCAAGAATAAGGGGAGTGATGCCACTGTCGTCTATACGATCCACTTCTGCCCTTGCTTCAATGAGGAGTTCCGTAAGCTGTGGGCAGAGACTGCTATTTGACGTTTGGCCTTCATGGGTGAAGTCGCCTACCAGCGCAGCTTGAAGTAGATTATGGGTGCTTCCATCATCCGATGATATCAATGGCCCTGGATGTATGCCTTCCCTGAGCATTTGTAGAACTGACTCCTTGTCACGGTCAGCAAGCGCATGATGCAGCATAAGGCCTTCAGTTCTCGTAGGAGCTCTGGCTGGGGATTCTAAGCACAGTATACCTTCTTCCAGGATTTCTGGATACTCCCCTATGTATTCCTCATCACGTAGGATGCTGCACTTGTAGAGGAGCTGCGTTCTGGCTGAGCACTTGGTCGGGTGTCTTTCAGCTAGTTTGTGTTTCACCTCAGCAAATGACAAGCTCTCTACCTCTTCCACTGGGATGGTGTCAAGTAGACTATGAGTAGTTGCCAGGTAGATTTTCAGCCCGTAGTGCACTGCCATTGCACTCAAGTGCCTGAGACGCGCTACCTCCGAGTAACGGTCTTGCCAGGTGAGAGGCACAACTACGGTTGATTGACCCAAAAATTTGTTTATGAAACAAATCACAAACAAAGTAAGGCAGTGGTGAATACCGATTAATTAACAGGACTCAGCTGGCATGGTCAGGATAGTTTAGCTTGCTTCCCAGTTTAGAAGTAACCGATTCCGGCTGAGCAAAATTGGCTGCGGTCTTTGTTCAAGTTGAGGTGATTCATTGTAACAGTTGAATGTCCTCACATGGTAGTAAGTGATTTTGCATGCTTTGGAGAGGCATGAAACCTGTCGTACATAGCACGTACAATTGACGTTTTGGCACTCCATTTTGGCTCCACGGCATCATTAAGACATTGGTGCAGGTTCCTCATCTATGAGGTGTGCAAAGCGGCTCTTTTCAATTAGATCTTGGGTGGTGAAACTATTCAAAAAGTTATATGCGCCTTCTCTTACCTTTGCACTTTGATCACGGACTTCTTGGACTGGAAGGTCCTCACCTTTCGCCATTAGTCGCTCTTCGTAGATCTGCATAATGGCACTTCCCAAGAGATTCTGTTCTTCTACGGTGAGGAGTAGGTCTTCAGGAGGACCAAGCTGTAGCTCGATTCTTTCGATCACCGTGGAGTTGGTGGAGGTGCTCCTTGTTTGGCTCACTAACTCTCCAAGCGTGGTAGTAAGTCTATAACCTTTGACCGGTACGACCATCTGTCGCTGTGTAATCACGACCTCGGTGGATTGGACGTTATCACCAGCCGATCCTGTAGATGTAGACTCCATTGCTACTGNCTGTGTAATCACGACCTCGGTGGATTGGACGTTATCACCAGCCGATCCTGTAGATGTAGACTCCATTGCTACTGCAGACTACTACCGACTATCAACTAACAGAAGCTGCCTCCGAGCAACTTCTGTGGGTATTTTGGAGTGTCTGAAACGGCAGCGGCAGTGTCACTTTTATCTCTACGCCATGGGGCTGCAACATCATTAATTCCTTTGCAGTTAGTTGACGCTCACATGGGCCACTGCAATTCACTGATACTCGATCTTCGCACTTTGTATCCTTTTCGACAGGGCAGTCTCTCCGGCAATATAGTATGCATGTGATCTTCGCCATGTATCTGCTTTGGAGCTTCTATATATAAACGAAAGGGGGTAAGCTAGTAATGGCAACCATGATGATGATGGCTCGGTCATCCAGCAGAATTTTCTCTTCGGTGTTAATTACCGAGGCAATTGCTGGCNTAAGCTAGTAATGGCAACCATGATGATGATGGCTCGGTCATCCAGCAGAATTTTCTCTTCGGTGTTAATTACCGAGGCAATTGCTGGCACTACTTGCCCTTCTTTTAAGATTGCAATCTGACCCTGTTTGGCTAAGAAAGTTAGGGGGGCAAAAGGCCTGATTAGCCAACTGCTTCTGCTGCCACCATGCATAGCTACCATACCCTCTCTGATCATCGATAGATCAGTGCATTGTATGCACGCATTCAGGAGTTCTTCAACTGTGTTCCCACTGTCAGTAGTAACGGAAAAAAGCAGCCATTCTTGGACACCTGGCATTGCTTTGTGCACAAGGCAGTCACTAAGTCTAACAAGAAAGTTGAGTCTGGGACCAAAGGCATCTCCTGCAGGTTTTCCTTGTGCCCAGTCATCACCCGTCTTGCGCTGNCACAAGGCAGTCACTAAGTCTAACAAGAAAGTTGAGTCTGGGACCAAAGGCATCTCCTGCAGGTTTTCCTTGTGCCCAGTCATCACCCGTCTTGCGCTGATAGAACTTGGCTGGCTCGAGTATTGATGGGACATAATGATGTGGCGCAAAGAATCCATCACTCCTAGCTTGTGCATCAATCTCCCATTGTACTTTCCTTGGCGGTCTAATGGCTGCCCAACAGTACCGATGCACCTCTTCGTTGTCACCAAGTGTGACTAACAGCCAGTTTCTGTAATCGTCAGGTAGTTCACTGGAATCCAATTCAGCTGGTTTTAAATAGGTTCTGGGCCCATGCGCCGTGATCACATCCCTTCGCTGCAAGTCCCTGGCAGTTCGAAGTTGAAAGGCGACTGGTTCCTGTGGCTTGGGCGGTCCTCTGTTATGCCTATTGCTCATGTGCCGCGTGTGAAGTTAACGTGTAACTACTAATGGTTGCTGAAACTCGCAAAGATGGAACCTGAGGTACCTTAGTGAATATAAGCCGCCTCCGAGCCACTTATATGAGGTGTTCGCACCAAAAAAGTTTGACTTGCGCAGAAAGAAGAAAATGTGTGGATCTTTCGTACACGCACTTGGAAATCACAACAGGGCAGAACAGCAGCTAATCACTAGACACGATCTCAGGGCCAGGCCATGAACTAGGTTACAGGAGCGGCAAGTATATGGCAGTACCGTTTTTGAGCCATATAGCAGGATCCTTATGATCAAAGCACAATTCAAGCGCACCATCCAGATCTAGCACAGTGTAGTCTGGCATGTAAGGGGTGCTTGTTTTCAGTGCACAACTGCAGTTGGCTTTCTCAGCAAGCTTAATTTTTCCTCGGACAGCTTGACGCATAAGTTTTTACGCTGTTGCAGCCTCATTCAAGGCACCGCTCTTTGCCCTGTTCAACAGTGGACTGGATTCTACTGAGGTAGCTATCTCTATACTGAAGCATACCTATTGGTACACATAATTCGCTGGGGTCAGCACNGATTCTACTGAGGTAGCTATCTCTATACTGAAGCATACCTATTGGTACACATAATTCGCTGGGGTCAGCACGACATTTTAGCAGTGCGTAAACACTGCCATCCGAGACTTCGTTTGCAGCATAATATAATGGTGAGGCATTCTGCACCAAGTGCTTCAGATGAGGATCTGCGCGTGCTTGTAGCAGTAATTCCACTCCTTGGATAATATTTTTCCGTATTGCAAAGATTAAGGGAGTAGTTCCTTCACCATCAGGCTGATTAACATCAGCTTTCGCCTCAATGATCATTTTAGTTAGCCCCATGCTGTTCACTCGATCGCCACGCACCAGGGCAAGGTTATCCGATGCGAGGGTAGAGGTAAGAATATTGTAAACACGTCCTCCAGCTGCTCGAGATGGCGCACTCGGGTCTACCCCCTGCTGTAAAAGGGAAGCGACCTCGCGGATACTTCTTCTACGGATTGCCTGGTGTAGTTCAAAACTCTCACGTCGCGTCGGACTTCTTGATGGGACTACGACACAGAGTAACTGATTGGAACTTTCATCCTCTTCAATCAAAACGTTCTCCTCGTCCTGAATCTGTTGTTTCCCAATATAGAGATGGATCTGAAATATTGATATCTCTGTGTGGACCTTCTTGATAAGGTTTTTGAGGTCGAGTATGGTATTCAGCGTCTCCGTACTGGGCTGGAGCACTATAATGGTTTCTCCTGTAGTGGCCCACTTGACCCGCGGTGAGATCATGGTTGCTTTAGATGTGCAAGGCTTAGTGTCGTCTGGAGCCGGTGCCTTTGCCGGTATACTTTTGACGGCCATGGCTACAGACCATGTACAGAAGCTACCTCCGAGCAACTTCTGTGTGGTGGCTTAAGTCGTCTGTAAACGGCAGCAATCAGATCAGTGCAGTTCTGCATCAACATGTTGCAATCACCCTGGGAATCACTCCATGACATCGCCAAGTTGTTTCTTGCATAGTGCTAACTTTTGGAAATGGCGTTTGGAATGGCTCTAATTTGCTTCTAAGTTTTCTTCAAGAGCCTTTAGGAGTCAGAGTTGACTTTAGATTTCAGGGCTTTTTGTACGGACCAATGAGGAAATCAATTCAAGCGAAGGTGAAACCTAAAGTACGAAGAGTGCTAGGACCATGTGCTGCGGTCACCTCTCTTTCCGACCCTGGCAGTTTAGGGTAAAAGGCTGAGGTGTTGTGAAGGACGGTGTAGCAGCTGAGTTCCGGACAAGGGCTCGACTCTGATCAGGTTTCACTACGCAGGGTCACAGCAAATGCAGTGAGATGCAATAATTATTATCTTTCCCCAGCCAGATTGCTTCACGTGACACAGACTAAGGGCCAGGCCAGTTACACGTACAAACAGATATAAACATACAGCAGGTAATCGGTAGGCACACGGATATGCCAGTAGATGTAGATGGCAATTATACAGCAATTCATTCTTGAGCCATGCATTGGGCGGTTTCTGCTTGTCGTATAAGCTAACTCAAACCTAGCCATTTAATACACATTGCATCATTCACACAGATAGCTGCATTCGATTTCCTCAGCAAGCATGCTTTATTTTCGACCGGTTCACGCATTGATCATTTATTTTCACACGTAGCATTCGTTTCCTGCACTGTCTCGACGAAGGATAGGAGTCTGCTCTTATAATCCTCTGCACCTTGACTCATACTTGATGGCATACATACATCCCTTGGGTTGGCCCGGCATCTAAGTAAAAGGCAGACACTCTCTTCTGAGACCATATTTGCCGCGTAGTAAAGTGGCGAGGCATCCTGCCTTGAATGCCTTAGGTGAGGGTCAGCACGCATTTGTAAGAGCACCTGCACTCCTTGGAGGAAGTTGCTTCGTATGGCGAAGATCAAGGGAGTGGATCCTTCGGCATCTGGCTGGTTAACATCTGCTTTCGCCTCAATGAGTAATTGAGTCATATCCATGTTGTCAACTTGATCTTTGTGCACTCTGGTAAAGCTATCCACTGTAAGGGCAGGGGTAAGAATGTTATGCAAATGTCCCCCCGCTGCTTGAAGTGGTGCGCTGGGATCCAGCCCCTGCTGTAGGAGGTGCACCACCTTGCATAAGTCACGTTTGCAGATTGCACGGTGTAATTCCCAACTCTCANAAGTGGTGCGCTGGGATCCAGCCCCTGCTGTAGGAGGTGCACCACCTTGCATAAGTCACGTTTGCAGATTGCACGGTGTAATTCCCAACTCTCATGCCGTGTGGGAGTTTTCAATGGAGTTAGAACACAAAGTAAGTGGGTGGGAACATCTTCATCTCCAACTAAAATGTTCTCTTCGTTCTGCATCTGTAGTCTGTCAATGTAGAGCTGGATCCGGAAGATCGATAACTCCGCGTATAAGCGCTTGATGGCATTCTTAAGGTCAAGTATGGTATCCAGTCTGTATATGCCAGGCTGAAGCACAATGAGGGTTTCTCCTGTGGTAGCCCACTTGATACGTGAAGAGATCACAGTTGCACCAAGCGTGCAAGGCTCAGTGCTAGCTGAAGTTAGTACCATTGTCGCTGTGTACCCAGCGGCAATGGCTACCACTGGGTCTACGCCTTATGGGGCTCCAGCAGGGAACTGCTACAGAAGCTGCCTCCGAGCAACTTCTGTTCGGTGACTTGGGTTGTCTGTAATGGCAGCAGCATGATGACAATATACGAACATGTTGCCAACACCACAGGTATAGCTTTGTGACATATCCAAAGTTCCTTTCTGCTCCAATATACAGCTTGAGAGGATTCTTATTTTGCACTAAGAGCCAGCGTTATTCATGTATTTCTAGGCTCCTATGTACAATCCAATAAGGTCAGGCATGGAGACGCCTGATGAACAGTCAGGTCAGCAAGCTAAGACATTTCACTCCATACCTTCTTAGGTTCAATTCGCTGAAGGTGCATGGATTGTGACAATATCTTCCAATATTGAGTTCCTGACGGTTCGCAGCGAGAGAAAAGCAGGTTCCTGTGAGTATTGATCATTACACAAATTCGTAGGCACACAAGACTGTTTGTTTTCATCCATGGACTTTGAGCAGGTCACTGTGCATGCAAGTTCCAGTCATTAGTTGCTTTCACGTGAGGGGCCAATGGTAGTCACTCCCAACTAACTGAGGGCCAGACATGCTACCTCTTCGCATTAAAGATAGTTTAATACTTGAGCCACGAATCACCAGTCATTGTAAGCTTATGGAGCATGGTATTGAGCAAGAAAGTAGTGGATGTCAATTGCCCATCCCAGACAAGAAACCAATCGAAAACAACAAAAGCAAACACAAAGGAGAAACTCAAACAAAGAGTAGGAACCGAAAGAGGAAACATGGAAGGGAGAAATTACCATTCTTTTTGGGTTTCTTGCAATAACACCTGCCGGGTCGAGACTCGAAAATTCGAAAGTTGCAGCTTTCTTTGCATGGATTCTCCGAAGATGCTTATGAGTATGCCCGCCATTGCAGTGATGCGGCTCTAATGTTTTACGGCTTGCTTATTAAGTGGTAACCACTCGATATACACCAAAGACTTCATCATGTTAGAAGAAGATAGAGGTCATGTCCCCAGATACTTCTTTCTTATAGACCCAGGAGAGGCTGCCTCCGAGCAGCCGCTCATAAGTTGGGTTGGTTATATCGATGGTACTATTCTACTTTAATGGCGTCAGTCAGACTCTTCTTCGGAGAGGCTACCTCTGAGCAACCTCATCGTTGAAAGGGTGGCTGTTCACGTGGATTGGTCTTTTGCCCTATGTAATCTCTTGTAATGACTGTCGACTAAAGGAGGTGCATGTGGCCAGAACTGCCTCTTGTTGTTTTGGATTTGTTTTGGATTTGTTTTGGATTTTGTTTATGTTTCTGCACCCCGCTTTCGACAACGATTATTGTTACGTTGCGTTCTTTTGGCTAGCCTATTCATCTGATCCATAACCTTTTCGTAGTTGTCTGGATTGTACTTTCTTTTCTTGGAGATGACTGTACCAGGAATGGTTTCTTGACCGGTTATTATATCGCGTTGCGGTAGAATGGGGAGGGAAGGAGAATGTTCATATTTGCTAGAAATCTGCGCGAGCATTTGCTCAACTGGAGTGCATCGAAATAAGGGCGGATCAGTGTTACAGAGGCCAAATTGACCATTGAGGTACTCGTGGAGATCCTGCAACAATTTTGGAGATGGAGCTGGGAAAACCCAGAACCCATCATGTAACCATATCGCAGATAGAAACGGCGAGCGACTGTGAAGGTAATGAAAGGCCTGCCAGCAGAGCGTTTTCTCAACCATTTCTAAAGATCGGAAAGCCGTACCTATAATCCAATCACCTGTTCTTTTGGGCACCCATTCAGGAAGCGAGTGGATTACTTTATAGGCTGCCGTTCTTAGGTTCTCTCCAAATTTAATAAGTGGATAGGGTATATCTGTGTCTAGCTGTGCCTTGAGATAAAATAGGGCCTTTTCCGGAGTGGCCGCATTTATAACAATTAGCGGCCATGTCTTGATGATGTCACTGTCAGCCGAGGGCAGCAAAATGTGATTTATGTGACGTTGAATCCACTTTCTCATTTGGAGGACTGGCGGTAGCCTCACATCTTTAGATAGCCTACGTACTAATTCATAATGCGCCCCACTGATGTCTAGCTCTACGTGATTATGGAACAGGGAAATTCTGAGGTCCTTGGGCATCGACTGTCCAGAGAACCTAGTGGCATATAATCGTCCTTCATCATCGTATGCTACAGGTCTATAACTCACCACATTGTTTCCGTTTTGTTGATTGGTAGAGTGACAGTATTCACTAAATTTCCGTTGTAAGTGTCGATACTGTGTTAAAACCTTTCTTGCAAGCGTAGTGCCTAAAAGGGGCAATTCAACTAATTGTTGATGTTGTGGCCCTTCTTGTTCCTCTTGCTTATGTAAGAAGCCAAGGCTTTGCGTCAACCAGAACGGGAATTTTACTGCTATGGACGTCGCTGCTGAAAGGATGTGTGTCTTAGCAAAAGCTGCTGCCTGCCCTGCAAAATTGTCAGCCAGCTTGTTGCACTCTCTAGGTAGGTAGCGGAGGAGAAATTGTTTTGTCATACGAGTCATTATGTTCCTACATACTTCTAGGATTTGGACAACTTCCGGTGATCTAATTCTATTCTGGTTGTTTAGAAAATTGATTATCGGAAGAATATCGCCTTGAATGTATACCTCGTCAAACAAGAGGTGTTGAGCAAGACATGCATCAATTATTCTTTGCGCCGTGATAAAGGCATGCTTGCACGCTNAATATCGCCTTGAATGTATACCTCGTCAAACAAGAGGTGTTGAGCAAGACATGCATCAATTATTCTTTGCGCCGTGATAAAGGCATGCTTGCACGCTTCCGCCTCAGCTATGACATTATCTGTGCATTCTGGTAATGCGACAGCTTTCCATGATATTAATTCTATTTCTTGAGTTGTAACACTGAGTGCCGCGATACCGGCTCCTCCTGCTTTGTTTGCTGCATGACAAGACCCATCAAACTGGACAATCAGCGTTGGAGGACTATTAGCTACGTTGCTACTATCATGCGCTCCAATGGTAAGGAAGAAACCCGGACAGATGTCCTCTTCTGCAATAATCCTAACATGCATTTTCCCGCATTGGCACACGTAAGGCCTCAATGAGACCTTAACCGTAGGGCATGGAATCTTCAACTGCTGCATGAAGAGGAATCCAAGCCTGGGATCTTTGGGAGAGAGGATTGCCACCTCATCCGTTTTTTTAATAAATACATTAGCTTGGATACCTTTGCCCGGTAACACTGCAGCATCAAGATCGATCTTTGGCGTTTGGATAATTTTCAGTTTGTCTGTTTGCAGACATCTATGTTCATCGCCACACGGTGGGCATTTCACTCGCAGCATAAAGGCCGAGGGGATGTCAGCATAAGATCTTCTTGCTATATCGAGCACATTCTGAGCAAGGGGAGTACTGTTATCCAAGTTAGGGAGGTTGGGTGTTAGGCCCCCCTTTTCTTTTATGAGCCTTCTCATATGGAATGTGACAATGACTTGTAGAATGCCAGGTAGCTCCGGGGGCTTGCAATCCCATCTAGGTAGGTACCATTCGTTTTCAGTAGGAAGGAGCGCATTGATTGCTAACTGTAAGATTGGGCAAAATTGGCACCAGTGGTCGATGGAGTTTGAACCGGTATTACATAAGACACATGGTAGTGTGTGTGCTTGGTTAACTTCTCGTTGGTTATCCTCTACTATGGATTGCAAGGGCTTCAAGCACTCTGGGATTTCGGGAATTGCTTTGNACATGGTAGTGTGTGTGCTTGGTTAACTTCTCGTTGGTTATCCTCTACTATGGATTGCAAGGGCTTCAAGCACTCTGGGATTTCGGGAATTGCTTTGTTAAAAAGGAATTGATATCCCATCTTTTCTTCTTCTTCAATATGTAAGAGAGACCAGTTCGTGAAGTTGGGGCAACAGTCACTGCAAGTTGTTCCGTAGCTGGCCCCAAGAGGGTGCTTTCTACCTGTCCTNTTCTTCAATATGTAAGAGAGACCAGTTCGTGAAGTTGGGGCAACAGTCACTGCAAGTTGTTCCGTAGCTGGCCCCAAGAGGGTGCTTTCTACCTGTCCTGCCACAAAGGCAACAAATCTGCGTACGGGACAGCTTGCCTCTCTCAAAAAGCCATACATCGNTAAGATTAGCCAACCACTCTAAGAAGGGAACACTAGGGCCATGAGGCCATCCGCTTTTGCGAATTCTTTGAGAGATATGAGTAAAAGCTCTGGTTTGTAGATCAGCCAGATATGCTTTAGAGAGGTGTTGTTTGAATCTTTTAGCCATTTTGTGAGGTGGTATAGACGTATCATTTTCAATTGCTGAAAGTTGTCGGATAGTGCTGATAGGAAGGGTTTGCTCTAGCATCTTCCAAGTGCGGTATGCTTGGATTGCTTGGGGATCTTCATCTGGTGTGCCAAATTCCTCAATACTGCTAATAGTGAGGCCCCGCCGGTGCAAGAACCCAAGGGAAGCAACAGCTTGCATCAATGCAGGATCCAGGAGAGGTCCTATCTTGAGCCAACGTACTGTTCCAGCTAGGTGTTGCGCTGGTAGCCAGTGTCTCTGAAGAACGAATTCACTCATTAGTTTGTACAGTAGCTTGAGTTGATGGTCTGGAAAATGTATCCAAGACTGGACATAGTAGAAGAGGCTTAGGTAGAAGCTATTGAAGTAAATTATACGAGTGCGTATACTCATCGTCCCCCATTTGGCAGCACTAAGCCTTGCTTTGAACTTGGCAATTTGTTTGCAAACTTCCCAGAACAGGTTCCCAAGCAAGGTTCCCAAGCAAGGTTTCCAAGCAAGGTTCCCAGAACTTCCCAAGCAAGGTTCCCATAACAGGTTCCCAAGCAAGGTTCCCAAGCAAGGTTTCCAAGCAAGGTTCCCAGAACTTCCCAAGCAAGGTTCCCATAACAGGTTCCCAAGCAAGGTTCCTTGAACAGGTTCCCAAGCAAGGTTCCCAGAATAGGTTCCCAAGCAAGGTTCCAAAGCAAGGTTCCCCAGCAAGGTGCCCAGAACAGGTTCCCAAGCAAGGTTTCTGAGCAAGGTTCCCAGCAAGGTTCCCAAGCAAAGTTCCTAGAGTGCGGCATGGACGTTGTCGATGTATTTCAAGACTTAGACTGGGATTTGCAGATCCAAAAAATGTTTCAAATCCACAAGGGAAGAACCGTCAAGAACCCTACTTCTAATGCTAACACAGCCATCTGCTAGCAAAGATGATTCAAAGTCATGCATTGGCTCATCTCTACCTCAGAGTCTACGTAATGTGAACTTGTTGCTGAATACACGGAAAAAACTGTGGATTCCCATACCTTTAGACACTCCAGGAACTAACGACTCAGAATCCATTGGCAACATCGCAAAGTGGACTGAATATCATAAAACAAGACCTCAACACCAGACTCGCAAGTAAAGCGAAACCCACAATTGGCCAATGTCCAAGCGGCAATATCGCAGGCCAAACG
This sequence comes from Symbiodinium sp. clade C Y103, assembly GCA_003297045.1. Taxonomy (NCBI): domain Eukaryota; class Dinophyceae; order Suessiales; family Symbiodiniaceae; genus Cladocopium; species Cladocopium sp. clade C. Next base: position 195,554 of record BGPT01000651.1, read on the forward strand.
CCTTTCCACAATGTTGAACATTAAGAAGCCTATGGGCTATTGATCATGGGGAATTGAGGGATTAACCATTTTAGTAGATAGCAAAACAGGGGAAATCCTGACGTTAATCAACTAGAAAAGAAATTCATGCGGAGCGAAGGCCGTGGTAAGTTCACATCGACCCCTGCCTCGCGCAGAAAGACATGTGGCCTCCATGGCACAATGCCACCAATGCCACCAAGTGCCACGTGTGTCACACAAAAATAGCATGAATGTCACCAAAGTGGAAACGCAGGAGTGGAGCGGACAGGTGCAGAGCCGAAGGGAAAGAAATAAAGATATATGAAGATTGGGATCTCCAAATACGTCCCTTCGCAATCCTCTAACACATGTCAAAAACCCTGCAGTTCCAGGAAGTGAGTTCCGCAAGATTCAGCGCAGTGAAGTGTGGCCGCACTGTGTAATATAACTTTAATTTTTGAATACGTTTCAATTTCGAACATCTGATATTTTTTCTCTCTCGGTTTTCATAGATTGTCAACTAGTGCAGCTGGGCCCTGTCCATTCCTGCCAATGCGTTGTGATGTCTTGGGATGTCAGTGATGTCAGTGATAGTTTGGCATGTAGTTTTGCCTTATCTGTACAAAACTGAGAGCCAATAGAAGGCACAAGTCAGAATCACGAGGTGCATGATGACATCTCGCGGCAGACTCTGAAGAAGTTATCGACTGCGCTTACAAGTGCTTGCACCAGGCAACACAAAACAGCTTCAGCAAAGTTATTTCGTGCTTCCACCCTACTAGATGCTTTTCGAAAAGAAAATGGGATCAGGTACATTCGTCAAAATAAATTTGGCGATGAAAACCAAAAACTTCGCCCTGCTGTTTGCACTCTAGGACCCATGATAATTACTGATGCTGTACACGTTGCAACGTTGCATCCTGGACATTTTTCGCCCGTCGCGGAAAAGCTCCAACGGCCAGGCTCAAATTCTCGAGTTCACCGCTTCTGATAGTCTCGGAATTTCTGCACGTTAACCGAGGATGCTGTTTAGATTTCCTATGACATGTGTTAGTATGTTACAACAGCTTATTGTATCTCATGAATTCTTCTGATAGCCAAGGTGATGGAATTGGAGCTGTGGCTTTCCAAACGCGATTCAAACTCCTCTTTCAAAAGCAAAGAATCACTGGAAAAACACGATCCATCGCAATCCTGTTTTCCCACGAGCCGCGCAAGCTCAGGTATTTGTCCTTTCAAGACCATCTCTTGCCGGCTATCCTTTCCCTAGCTCCACTCTCACCCTGAGTTCCGAAGCTTGCTTGGGAACCTTGCTTGGGAACCTGTTCTCGGAACCTTGCTGGAGAACCTGTTCTGGGAACCTTGCGTGGAAACCTGTTCAAGAACCTTGCGAACCTTGCTTAGGAACCTGTTCTAGGAATCTTGCTTGGGAACCTTGCTTGGGAACATGCTTGGGAACCTTGCTTGGGAACCTGTTCTAGGAACCTTGCTTGGGAACCTTGCTTGGGAACCTGCTTGGAACCTTGCCGTTTTTGGGAATCTTGCTTGGGAACCTTGCCTCGGAACCTTGCTTGGGAACCTGTTATGGGAACCTTGCTTGGGAAGTTCTGGGAACTTTGCTTGGGAACCTTGCTTGGGAACCTTGCTTGGGAACCTGTTCTGGAAACCTTGCTTGGGAGCCTGTTCTAGGAACCTTACTTGGGAACCTTGCTTGGGAACCTTGCTTGGGAACTTGTTCTGGGAACCTTGCTTGGAAAGTTCAGAGAGCCAAACTTCGGGAACCTGTTCTGGGAACCTTGCTTGGGAACCTGTTCTGGGAACCTAGCTTGGGAACCTTGCTTTGGGAACCTTGCTTGGGAACCTTGCTTGGGAACCTGTTATGGGAACCTTGCTTGGGAATTGCGAAAGCCGACTTTTTGGGACCCCTGCGCCGGTTCCACTTCAAGGAAATTCAGGGTGTTCGGCTGATTACATCCTATATTGCACACATATCGTATGAATCATATTGGCTTCCCAAGTTTTGGCAGTTCAGTAATTACTCGTACCTATTTTCCGGGTTGAAATCCATTTTTTCCCAGTTTTGGGGACCCTTCGACACCTGACTGAGGCGGCCCAAAATGCCTCTGCCGCCCTGCAGCTTCTTTGCTCGGCGGATGTGGATCAGATCCATGTCACGGCCTGGCCACCTTTGGGAGTGGATTCAGTAGATGGAATATGACATATGTATCTATACTGTATGTATGTATGTATATATATATATATATACAAACACACTGTATAGTGTATGCATTTTTGGGGCTTCTCAATTTGGGGTTCTTGACTTTTTGGGTATCAATCATCTTTCGGAGTAGATGGAAGATCGTAAAATGGTTGTCCTTTTGGGAATGGTCCAATGGTTGATCCACTCCAATCATGAAGTGCATTCAGTGACTACCAAATCAAACAAAACTATTAACCAATCAGTAACATGATTGATAATCAGAATCGCAGTATTGGATATATTGGTATCATTGTATATAATGTTCTACCCTAAATTGTTTCTGGTTTTGGCTTTAACACTTTCCAGGATGCCTCGTTGGCACCACTTTGCAGGCCTGCCTCCATCGCATGGCCTCGGTCAGCGCGCACAGCGGCAAGCCGCGGCCGGACGAAGTACAGGATGGAGCTTCAACCAGCTGGTTGGATGGTTACGCCAACTGATCCAATGACCCCAATGCAAATCATGGTTGTTGGAATACAGAAAGATTGTTATGGTTGTTGGACTATACGCCGGATAATCATGGTTAATTCTATGGCTGGAACATCCCCTATAAATGAAGGTTTGTTCATGGGAAAATTATCTATAAATAGGGATGATAATCAATTATGTATGGCGCTAACAATCTTCAGTTCCGTAGGTTGGAATATAAGCCATATAATGATGGCCGTATATCCACTTATAACTGGAACTGCACCCCAAAATACTGAAACGCATAATGTACATTTGGGCTCTCAATGTATGTCGAGTTGCACCCAAATTCAGCTCGCAAGCTCTGCAATGGTTTCAGTGGTTGTGNGTCTTGAAGTCTGCCCGACATATCCAGACATGGCTAAACTCAAACAGCAAGCATGACTTTCCTGGACAACAACCAGCACATGCCGAGGACATGGAAGATCGGGTGTCCCCCTAATTCATGGCAATTTTTGAGGGAAGCTGACGATGAATCTGACTAACAAGTGGATTAGCCTGTGGATTTTTGACATTTCACTGAATCACAAAGATTGAGATGGTGGTTTAACAAGTGGATTAACCAGTCTGATTAGCCAATCTGATTAACAAGGCGATTCACCAACAGTTAATCTGTTGTTTTTTTTATTCATCTTTGTGCGACATGTGAAGCTGTAGGAGTTGCTATCATACATGGAACCACAGTCCCTCACCGCGGAGATGTTGGCCCCACAGCTGCAGGGGGGCACCTGTGTGATCTTGGCGTTCCACAAAGCAGGGTGGGTTGGAAAGTNCACAGTCCCTCACCGCGGAGATGTTGGCCCCACAGCTGCAGGGGGGCACCTGTGTGATCTTGGCGTTCCACAAAGCAGGGTGGGTTGGAAAGTTGCCACAAAAGGAATGAAGCAATAGGGGGTGGTTTCAGTACTAAGTCATGGTCATTCATGACTTGGATGAAAACTGCGGGTACCTCCATTTCAGAAACCTCCGAGGTCAACTATGTTGATGCCTTTTCCGTGAGGCGATTCATAGCTGGTCATTGGCGAAGCTGCAGAAGGTGCATCAACGACCGCCGGGGGTTTCCCGCANTGAGGCGATTCATAGCTGGTCATTGGCGAAGCTGCAGAAGGTGCATCAACGACCGCCGGGGGTTTCCCGCATCGATGGGACCAAAGCTCCTTTTTGAAATGTTTCGATGAAGCTTTGGGTCAACACGGACTTGAAAGGATTATCATCTTGACTAGAAAAGTTGAGAAAAATTGAGAACCCATCTCCCATTGGGGGCATTCGGCAATTTATGTCACCGCGAATGCACCTGGGAGGCCGAAAGTGAGCACATCGAGGACCTTCGCCAGCAGTTGCTGCAGCTTGCCGTGGAGCGCAGGTGGTGTTTGAATGAATGAAGCTGGGAAATATGCGTTTGTCGATTTGTCTAAGAATGGGGCACCCCAAATCCAATGACGTATCATCATGTTCCCAAATAAGATAATCACATAAGATAATTACCAATTTTAGGGTATCCACAATTTTCAGACAGACCTATGTTTGCAGACTTCATGACACGAGCCTTACTGAAGCATCTTGTTCCATCAGTTTGACACTGAGTTCTTTNNGTTCTTTCTGCATTGGGAGTCTGACTTTGTGCAGCTTGATGCTTGATGGGAAGGTGTATTCGCTAAGTGCTCTTGACAACCCAGCTATCAACCAAGATTCGCAAAAAAACATGTGTATATGTCTAATTATGTATATATAATCCATATTTTGGGACATAATGATAATTCCCAACATTACAAGATTATAGATACAATCTTGATTTATTTGGATTTGCAGGTNGTCTAATTATGTATATATAATCCATATTTTGGGACATAATGATAATTCCCAACATTACAAGATTATAGATACAATCTTGATTTATTTGGATTTGCAGGTTGGAATTCTCTGCGCGACACTTGTCCAATCTGCTTTGGTCGGCGGCGCACTGCGGCCAAGAGGCCGTCCAGAGGATAATCCAGGAATTGGTTGCCGGGACNCTGCGCGACACTTGTCCAATCTGCTTTGGTCGGCGGCGCACTGCGGCCAAGAGGCCGTCCAGAGGATAATCCAGGAATTGGTTGCCGGGACAGCAGGTTATTCCATTCCATCAATGGTTTTCTTGTGAACATTCCCATTAATCATTAAAACATTTAGTTTGATGATTCTCGCAACTATAAACATCCGTTTAGTTTGGGATTTTCCTATGGCCGTTTAGTTTGGGATTTTCCTGTGGTTTTCCCATATTTTCATAGATATTTTGGAGC
>BGPT01000651.1:202255-267101 GCA_003297045.1 Symbiodinium sp. clade C Y103
TGCTTCGCAGTTTCTTTTGCTTCTTTCGCAAGCTTCGTGCGTTGCAGCGCAGCCAACCGCAGCAACGACGTTGACACAGCAGTCCCAAAAGAGAGCCCAATTTTTGGCAGGATTCCGGCCTCGCGCACATGGGCCCTCGTAATANAGCGCAGCCAACCGCAGCAACGACGTTGACACAGCAGTCCCAAAAGAGAGCCCAATTTTTGGCAGGATTCCGGCCTCGCGCACATGGGCCCTCGTAATAGTTGTAGACCATGCATCTACATGCATATATGATCATGTATGTGTATGACATGACTGCCCTTTTGCAGATCAATCCAAGCTGGCATTCATTGCTGGACAAGTAGTCCAAGCTAGCATTGCTAGACAATACAATTTGTTGTCCCACACCCATGGGTGAGTTTCATTACCATGTTTCATTACCAAAGTATGTACTGTATGTATATGTATATTCATATATACATGTATATATATGTATATCATGGACATAAACCGGCATAGAAGCAGCGGCAAAAAATGTTTTCTGGAAACAAACAAAGGGAATAAGATCAGCCAACATAGGTTTATGACCAGTAATACAGTAAAGCATGAGGGAACATTCCCATTGTTTAATCAGCCAGTGATGCAATCCACAAAACCTCCGTCTGCTGATGCATCTGGATCATGAATCCTAATCGAACTGGTGATCTCCAACCCGTTGAAATACATCCATTGAATGCGACACGTATTCATGAAAGATGATCAGATATCCCCAAATATCGCCATGTTTGCTGATTGTATCAAGTTGTATCTCCAGCTGTTCTGACAAACAAAGCATGTCACCCCTTGGTCACTGCCAGGATCTCCTCCCGGTACAAGCGCCGCAGCTTCTGCCAGTGTCCCAAGTGGATCTCATGTCTTCGTGGGAACTTTCCCTCCACATCTGCGGGCGCACCCACGAGGTCCTTGCAGTAAGACCCTGCGAAGTGATATGGAATGATATGGAACCCCTAGGGACATGATCTACAAACGGTTCTGAACATAGATTCAATTTATTGGAATGTTTTTTTGTACATGCCCTCGAAACATAATTTTTAAGTATGTCCTCCGGTTGACAAACTCGATAGAATCGTCCATTTCTATCTACCAAAAAATGATGATGCTCCATTGCTTCCAATGTTTTCTCACTAGAGGGTACCTTTCTTGGGATGTGGGTAGTTGTGGCCGAAAACTGGATGCAACCAGGGTTCACTATCCCAACTTGGCGCCAAAGTATGGGGGATGTTTCAAAATCAACATGTCAATTTTGGGGTTGCCAGCTGCCTTGCAAGCATCCAACTTCAGCGCATCATCCAAATGGTCATGACATATAATTGACATATCAAACATATCATGCATCATGAATGTGCATATACATATATCTACATATATATATATAGATATATACATATCAGTGCATCAGTTTCAGAACAGTCCCTTCTTTCATGTTCTATCCATACCTATGGTAGGATATTACCAGGGTGCCAACTGTTTTTTGTGAAACACCGCGATCCCAATGAGTTTCACAATGTACGAGTACTGGTGTTCCCCTGGTGAAAAAGTCAGCATCCAAGTTTCGAGACGAAGGGTTTTCTCCAGTTCTTCCTCGGGCTTGCAGTTGTCCCCTGTCTGATGTCTGCCGTGTAGTGGCATCCCAAAACAAATATGCTGACCTGCTGTTATGAACACGATTGTTTGGAAGAATCCACTGGAAACAAACTTCCATAGCAATTCAAAGCATACAAAAGTATGCAGTAGAACCCTATGAACTTTTTACAATGCAACTCTCCTTCTGTTATGTTCCATCTTTCTGGTCACTTGGACCCAGTTTTCTGCCAGCCTGTTGTATTCAAGGGAAGGCTTCATTGCACGCCCAACCAAAACAATGAAAAACATGATTTACCAAAAAAAACAAACAATTCTACAGACTTGGAAGCCATTCCATATGAGGCTACTGGGGTTTGGGTGCATATATAATATACACCATGTTCAAACACCTTTATCCTCAGAAGTGTCAACCATAGGCGGATCAACTCAAGATTCAAAAAATGTTCGCAAACACCGATGAACAGTGTCAGAAAGAGTTCCCAGAGCTGGCGCAACATCCAACCTTCCCGTACAAAGAATCTGAGAATGAAACCCAACAGTCCGGTCATGCCCAGTAGGAAACCATCTTCTAGACCCATCCTTCAGGTCCCATTTGGCCATATTTTTCGTTTGGGGCTGCCAAAAAAATCTAAGTGAGTCTGGTAAAAAATGGGTGACCCCAAAGTGAATTTTCGTGTCCAAATTATGACCCCCCACGGGAGTTTTGGAGCATGTGCCACTTTTAGTCCAGCTTCCACCGCTACCGTGGGAAGGGACCCAGAGTCACTGAGCCTCTGCGCGGTGCCCTCCAGCTTTTCACGGAGGCTCTGTAGAGACGAGTCCTTCGGGTGGAGAATGAGCCGTCGTTCTTAATATATCAGAATAATCATTCGCACTTATATGTCATATCTATATATATATATATATAATCATCTTTATATCTTTACCTAAATCAATCTGATCAAACTGACGCATGGATATGCCTTTTCTGATAAATATGATCATATAGCCTCACATACTAAGAATTCTAGTATTGTGAATAGGTTGGTAGGTTGGTAGGTAGGTTTAAGGGAAAGCTTCCTCGAAACCATGGTTTATGGTTTATCCCTAAACAATGAAGTATGCGGGTTTACGTTAGGTTTCCCCTAGACCAATCCAATGCTATGCTCGATACTAAACCATCATTCACCATTCTGGGACTGTTTATACAACCCATTTGATATATGGTGATTTTGGGGATGGTTTCTTATTGGCTTTACCACATTGTATCATGTCAATTATATCCAGTGATTATTAACTAATTAACCATTGACCATTGTAGATATGATATAATATAGATGTTATCCAATATTAACCGATATTCATAAGTCTTATAACATCCCAGGAAAACCATCTTGAGCCCCTTCGCCCCAATCCCTCTCCAGCTCGTTGAGGAACTGGCGCATCTGCGGCCACAGCGCCCTGTGCAGCAAGGGTCGAAAGCAGCGGAAGGCGCGAAGGCGCAGGGCCGAGGCCTGAAAACCCGGGGAAAGCCGGCACCCCAAGTCATAGCTGTCATAGCTGGTGAATGGAGATTCCCCAAGTCATATGGTAATAGGTTTCGACCGGCCCATCCCCATCTGTACATACGGTATAGATATGCATAAATATGTTCATGTTTAGAGATACGTCACATGACATGTGAGTGGATCATGCGTATGGATTTGTAACCCACGCAAATGAATTTGGAACATTGTCAAATATCTTAAATAAATATATATATATATAGATGGAGCATATGTTTATGCATAGACACCAAGCAACCAGTCTTCAGTTAGGCTTCGAGCCAATGGATTGATCAAACATTTGCCAAAATAAAGTGTTTCCTACCTACAAATGGTTGCCTGTAGCAGAAAGATTATCCTGCGTAGAGGATCTGACAAGGCAAAAAAGGGCAAGGACTAGGTACCATTCATCAACAGTATATTCCATCTCACCCCTTAGTTTTTCAGCGGCATAATGACATAATGGGGGTTACCCCTCTATCACATCAATCAACCTGTGAAAGAAAGGACATCTTTTAAAGCATGGCCACAGCTGCCACTCCAACCCCCCTGGCACTGAGGTCCGTGAGGTCCCGGCACGGTCCGAGTCTGAGTCAGTTCCCACAGCATCTGGCGGGTAGCCAGCGTCCGCTGCAGGAAGGCCAGTGTTGGTCCAGGATTCTTAGAGCTTGGCACTTGGAAGTGCCATTTAAAATATTTCATGCTATATATTGCATATTATATCTTACTGTACTATATTGTCACTTACTTGGGAGGTACTACCTCCTTGATGGAACGGGATTTGCTTATCCGAAGTTCGATACTGGATGATACTTCACTTCACCATGGCTTTTTAGTTGCTTATGAATGGCCCATGGTTGATGTTTCTAGACGTCTCCATTTCTTGAGCATCCCACCACAACTAACATCCCATGAGCCAATAAGTTGCATCCCTATCTACCCCCAAGGGATCCCAAGGGGCTACTCGTGAGGCCCAACATGCCGGGAAAACAGATTATTCCCCGCATATCCCCGCATCAACCGATAGTCCCACTGATAGTTCCATAGGTATTTATTATTTGTTCCACATCCCCATGGTTGACATCATCATCCAAACATATCCAAACCACATGATGAAACACGGTACCCTTGACAAAGCATGACAGAATGTAACAATATTCCACTTTGTCTGGATAGAACACAATATTTCAACCATCTGAAAGAAGGCCACTCGACTTGCACTCGGCCCCGCCCCAGACCAAAATGATTCCGCTAATCACTAATCCCAGCACAATTTACAGCGATGTCGAGCTCCATTCGGCCCCAAAGCCATCTGAAAATAAAACTGTGGTCAATCAAGTCCCAGTTGCCTCTGGTCAAGGCATTCAAATTCAATCATTCCCATGTTTTTTGTTGCTAAATCATATGATCTTCTTGTTTGAGGGTTTTTGCAGCTCAAATCCCATTATCAGAAACCATCCCAGCCAATCAAAAGCCTCTTGCTCAACATCCCTGTAGTCATTGGACCCCCATCTCGACAAATTGTCCCAAGCAGAAACGTTCGCCCTTGTTGGGCTGGTTCCCCAAAGGCCATGATTAAAAAAGGGCTTGGTCGGCCAATGAGGGTCCTAGAGTTTTCCCCATGAACCATTTCTATCCCCACATCAATTGCTTCCCTGCATTTCCCTGCCATTTCACCAGGGTTAACTGGGACTATTGTGTCACCCAGTTCTGTCACCTGAATTTGGGCAGTACCCATTCATCATTCCAGCATGCCCATCATCCAGCCCCATCTGGGCCAAACAATCACCGCCATGAAAACCTATGATCACGAGCTTTTTAACATGTTTTCAACATGTTTAAAGCATGAAAATTCTGCTGTTTCCTTGAGGCTTCCCCATGAATTTTCCAGGCGCCTTCCTTCCGGACCTCCGCCGCGTGCTGCTCCACTTGCAGCGCATCCAAGCCGGGCCACTGCGGCAAATTCGGCTGTTTGGCCGCCTGAAAAAAAGCTGTCTCCGTCCCAGCGAGATGGCCCAGAGTTGACCAACATCTCACTAGGGAGCTTCCGTGCATATGTTGGATGGATTTAACCAACTACAATGGGTTTGTTGAAAAGGATGTAGTGGAATCTATGTGGAATCTATAATCTATCGATCTATCTATCGATATCTATCGATCTATCAATCTATCGATCTATCGATCTATCGATCTATCTATCGATATATATCGATCTATCTATCGATATATATCGATCTATCAATCTATCGATCTATCGATCTATCGATCTATCGATCTATCTATCGATCTATCAATCTATCGATCTATCGATCTATCTATCGATCTATCGATCTATCTATCGATCTATCGATCTATCGATCTATCTATCGATCTATCAATCTATCGATCTATCGATCTATCGATCTATCGATCTATCTATCTATCTATATCTATCTATTATATCTATTATATCTATCTATATCTATCTATATCTATCTATATCTATCTATTATATCTATTATATCTATTATATCTATCTATATCTATCTATATCTATCTATTTATCTATCTATCTATCTATTAGGAAGGATACAATGTATATATACCAACCAGTTCATGGAGATGTGAGATGGGGGTCACGAAAAATATGTTCAAACCGGTTGGAAATTGCTGGTGAAGTCGGTGAAGTCAGCAATATCATATTGAAGCAATGGGGATATCATGGGGTATCAATCAATTGATGGCGATATGACTTAATGGGGAGAATTCAGCAATAGTTCATGGGAATTTACAGCCAAAATATGCCAAAATATGATATGTGGGTGTATTCACAAGGGCAGTTTAATAGGGAGAGTGGATGACTAACCAGTGAATGGAATAGGGCATCATATTTTAAATCAAAACAATATCCCGGGATAAGAACATTAGCTTTAAGCACCTGATTCTTGGGCTCCAACATCTGGAGATAAACCATCTTTTTGGGATCTTTGTCATTTGTGCAGCAAAAGAATGCTGCCTTTTGCAACACGAAGAACTACTATTTGAGCAACTGAAATAAAATTAAGTTGTTTTGGAAGCAACGATTGCCTCGTTTGAGGCACCAAGGTGTTAAGCAACAGCAGAATGGATTTGAGGGACACATTTGGGAAGAACAGCTTTGAATATACAATATGGGCCCCATCACGACCTACCCCCAAGAATCGTTGTGTTCTGTGGCAGAAAAACCCTCAAACAACTTTGGTCTTCATGTCATCTTCGGTTCCAGGGAACTATCTGAATTATGCATGGGCCCAGTTCCTACAAAGGGGTAAACAGAATTGTGTGCACCATTTGGATGAAAGATAAATTATGGTCTCCATACCAAGCAGGCTTCAATTACCATAGCCTGGGTCTACCATGACAGGATTCTTAGGCCCGATGGTACCATCAGAGTGTCCCACCTCAAAGATGGCAATGTCAACATGGATCGTGAGAATTTGCTGTGCGGAGTCGGTCCCTTTCAAACTTCTTGTCCAATGACACGGTTTGCACCTTTCTTGCGATACAAAGAAAAAGAGGACTGAGCCCATCAACCTGATCAATCCAGCCTCAAAATATAAGAATCAATCCAGGTAGGATGGACAGATGTGCGTGTTTTAATATCAAACACCGAGACTTTGCAAATCCAATTTGCCTCCAGGAAATTCTGGAAGTTCTCTTTGGCAACTTCCATGTCCTGCATGGCCAGGAATCTCGGGATTGGTTCCAGTGGCTAACTTCTTACATTGCTAGGCCACTGCTCCTCCTAAATCCGCTTAATCCGTCTCGATCCAGCCCACCCCATAATCTGGCAGCGCCCGATGATTTAGATTTAGATCAAAGCACTTAGAATCCTAGACCAGCACCAGTGCCCAGTATCCGGGCAGGCGATGGTTTTGGCCGGGTGTGAGGAAATACCGATGGATCCCTACCAATTGACATTTTAGATGTGTAAGCTGTAAGCACATGTGTTGCTCGCCCACCTCTCGTCCCTGGAATCTTCGCAATTGATACATGGATCTTCTCTTGGAAAAGGGTCAGGGTTTTCAAAACGGCACTCAAACATGGCAAGTATCAAAGTTTGGGAGTGTATCTAGTTTTGGGATGTGTTGGGCACAAAACCGAAAAGATTAATGACACCCAAAGGAGGCGTTCTGACGCTTCACAAGCATGTTCAACATTCCATCTCAGTCCCAAAGATCTCACCGTCAGTAAATCAAAAACTCCCATGTAATTCATGTTGTTTAAAAATTCTGCAAGTTCAACCATCTGAGCCCCATTTTTATCATAATCTATCCATTTCCCATGGCCAGTAATGTTGGTAAAACAATACTAAACCGTCCCCCAAATCACCATAAATAGGTGGTATAAACCATTCCAAAATGGATGGTTTATTATTGTTTTACCCACATTATCCATTTCCCATGGCCAGTATCCCTTTTTCTTCCATCTCAGTCATTAAGGTCAGTGTCACTGCGACTGGACCCACTGTTCGTGGAGCTGTCACTGGTGACCTCGGAGGGGGGCAACGGAACCAACGGCGGCAACGGGGACCGTTGCTGCTCCGCAGCGAAGAAGCCGTGGGAGCGCAGAGACCATGCGGCAGGCGCACGTTTGGCAGGCTCCAATTGGAAATGGCCTCAGAGGCCAAACGCGATATGGAAAGATATGGAAAGATATGGAAAGATATGGAAAGATATGGAGAGATATGGAAAGATGGAAAAAGATGGGAAAAAGATGGGAAAAAGATGGGAAGAAGATGTGAGAATGGAAGATTGGAATGAACCATTTAAGGATATTTAAGGATACGTAAGGAGCCACAAACTGACTTTTGATATTTGTTTGGGTACCCAACGGATATGGGTCACAATCACTAGGATGGCTAGTGCTAGATGAAATATCACAAATCCATTTATAGTGCAGGGCCTTTCATGATTTTCATGACCCATACCGATCCTACATACTAAATTCAAGTTCCAGCAAAGCAAACAACAAAGCTGAAGTGATGTGATGTGTTACACTTTTTGCATTTCAGACAGAGTTTGTGAGTAAAGCTAGGTGCCTCCCACCGACAGGAGATTGTGTCAGACTCACATATCTATACATATGAATTGCACAAATATATTTTATACATATACGTCATATAGATCATATGTATATATCTATAATATTATATATATATATGTATATCGTGAAGTTGAGCGTATCGATGATTTTGGAATCTGTCAACAAGAGTAACCACTAATCAAAGACCAACGCATTGCTAAATAATACTAAGTGGATTGGATGAACAAAAAAAACGTGGCCAGTACTTATTGTGGCTATATATGTAGTTGCCTTATGAAATGATCTTTATGCACCAAATGGGCAATTGAGAACTCTGGCAGCCCCAGACCAGTGGCAGTGCATCAGGTGTTTTGCCGCTTCGGACAAGCCGGGAGGATATCGCACATCGGCCGTAAGAACCTTCTGGCGGATTTCCTCTTGAGACCCCCAAAAGGGTTGATGGCCCACAAGCACCTCATAGATCAGGCACCTGGGACGAGAAGAGTGACATTTGGAAAACATTAGCTGTTTAGCACCCAGAAGTCAACAAACATGACCGGATCTTCCGAATGCAATGATTGAACTCCACAGGTAAAGAGGCAGGTAAAGAGGCAGGTAAAGAGGTGGCAAAGACATCTCTTGACACAAAGTGTTCTTGATGATGTGGCAATATTGGTCTGTAGTTGGCAATAATTTCTTTTCAACTCTTCGAACGCTTTGAAACTTATCTGTTTCATTGTATTGACACCGGCCGCCAAACACAAAACAAATCAGCAACACTGCCACAGCCATACCATACCTTCATGCCTTCATGGCGAATTGACCTATACACCAAATCCATGTCTTTGGGCAATCTTTGGGGTACCTGAATTCAGGTATAGACATATGCAGTATCATCATCATTGATATGTGCAAAACAAAACTCTTGCACGATGCATGGATGATCTCGGATAGAAGGCAAGCGACCCCAAGGCCCAAATGTCCGTGTAGTATCCCTGCGGGCTTCTGTTCCACTGTTCCGGAGCCCAAAACTCGGGCGTTCCGCAGGTTGTAAGCAGGGCCCTTTCAGCGGAACATTCGGCGCTCCATCCAAAGTCGCAAATGCGAACTTCTAGATCCGGATGCGTCAGAAGGATGTTATCTCCTGCTCTTGCTGCATCTTTTTCTCTGAGGGCCAGGTATTTAGTAAAGCGTTGAACCCAGCCGCAAAAGCAAACCATGTAAGTTCAGAGAGGCCAGTGCCCGAAAGCAACAAATTAACAATCTAGACCATCTGTCACTTGGACACCTGTAAAATGATGCCGACCCCCCGGATTAATCTAAATAAACATAAATGAACCACAAATCACACAACTAATGAAGCATCTAGCGGAAGAACAGTATGTATGGGATCACGACTGTTGGGGCCGCTCCTTTTAGGTCGCGATGGACCACGCCATGATTGTGCATATGCTCAACACCCTGCAGGATCTGATAGAAGAAGCCTGCAGCATTCGGCTCAGGGAGTCTTTTCAGAGGCTGAGCTTGACAAAGAGAGCGCAGAGTACCACCTCCACAGAAATCCAGGAGCATATACACATACCTGGCTGCCGAGCTGGAACCCCGAAAGAAGTGCGGGCCAACTCCCAAAGGAATAGATAGGAATAGAAACTAAGCACCAAAACCTTTGCAGCAGAGCAACAAAAAAAAACGGAAATTGACCAACATGTCCTAACCCAAACATTGAAACAAAAAAAAACAGATAGAAATCCAGCCAGATACATGGGGTCCTCCACAATTGACACCACCCTCAAGATATGCCGATGTCGCAAGGAGTTCTGGATTCCCAGCTCCCTTTTCAGCTGGGGCATCATATTTCGCACCTCCGGGGGGAAAAACCTACGGGGAACACAAATCATGCATATGCGGATACCAAGTTGGGGGAGAGTTCATGTTTTGGACCCAAAATTCAGTCCTCTAACTGCATCCCAGATGTTTTCAATTTACCAGCCTTGCAACCTCGCAAGTAGAATATAGATGCATATAGAATGATATAGTGATATAGTGGTAAAGATGTAAGATGTTAAAGCAGGGATAAATGGACTGCAACTGGCACATGGCTTAACAACCATGCAATTCCCCAAATTCTTTAGGTAAAATCTAAAGGGTAATAAAGGGTGGTATATATGACTCCCATTGGCCACAGCCAAACCTCTAAGGGCTCTTTCTCAAGGATCTTCAGGGCATAGGCGTGGCCCGAAGTGGCATGGCGCAAGCATCTCACCGACGCATAGGCGCCCGAGCCCAAGTGAAAGCGACTACTCACATCCGGTACAAAGCCGCTGGCCAGCAACTTCCTGGGTATGACAGCACCTGACAAAAATGTTGGGGTGCATATGCATTTGCATAAACACTTTTATGTATATATAAAAAATCATTTGCTTGTAGTTCTATGATTTTGAAAATTGGTCTCACTTGAGAATCGTCCATACCCATTTCCCTTGTTTGGGCAAGAATAATAATACATACTCATTCATCCTCTCATTTCTACCAATAGAACATCAACATAAATGAACCATATCTAAACTTAAATATATACCATACCATGCTTCGGTGGCAGCAACGGAGGTGGCCGGGTCAAACAATTTGCATTCTGCTGCAGTGGCAGCCGTGGCACTCCTACGACCCGCTGAGGAGTGGCACCGTGCCCAACGCGCTTCGGGCCGTCTGGGTCCAGCATGGCTATGCTGTGAAAACCCAAGTGACGCACATGCACCGGCACGATGGGCTTCGGAGTGTGCGAGGCCGGTGGGTCTGATCGCTGGAACTCGGCTTTCTCCTGAGATCGCGGAAGACTGGCAGTTTTTTGTGCTGGCCAATGGGTGGTTCATGGCCAGAAGCGTAGGGATATTTGCGATCTATTCACACATGTGGGATAGAATATTACTAATATTACGATAGTATGAACATAATATGATACTGTAAGGGATCCAACATCTGGGCCAAACATTTGGTCAAGTTCTCTAAGTTTGACTATGACCATTTTTGATCATTGTTGCTGGCAATGCAAACATGGGCACGGGCCACAAAAAAAATGCTTAACCCCCAGATGCCATGATGCATAAATATGGTTGATACTGACCACAGCATCCAAAAAATTGCATGCATTTGGTGCTTATGGTGGTTTCCATGTTTGATGCCTTCTGGGTATACTGTAATAAAAAAAGAGAGAGAAAACAACGCCCAAAAAAACGGTGAACCGAATGAGAATCAACCCCCGCAACACCAGTTTCATTGTGCAAACAAGGGTAATACCATGTATTACCTGCTGATACCTACTGTCATCAATTCCATGCAACTAGTTCACTAGTTTTATGGGGGCCCAAGGGTGGGCTTGTTTCGTGTAACATGACCCCCGTTCTGAACCCAACATGGTGGGTCCTCCTCTTCAGTGCCATTGACAGAGTCAACTGGCACCGGAGAAGCAGCTGGAGGCGAGACTTTGTCAACCGGCTCACAGACGTCATTTGGCAATGCCTCCACCTGGTGGGGAGAGCTTTTACAACATGATTCCCAACCTCAGATAGGGTTGAACCCATGAAACAACATGGGGATCTAACTGATCAAACCCATGAAAAGTGCGAAACTTCACATTGACCTAACTGTCTCACAGAATGATTCCTGGGACTTCCGCCTAAAAATGCCTAAAACACATACAGTATCATACAGTGGTTCACTTTCTTGGTGGTAAATTACTATTCAATCAAGTACCGGCAGATGAAGTTGTTACCCCCAAAAAAGGACTACCGGTTTTGCCTTGTTTCTGCAAGAAAACTTTGACCAAGGGTCAAATGGGACGTCCTTTCAGCATTGGTGGTTGAAAATAGAGAAACAGCAGTTGAATTGAAGCATGTTAAACCATCACCTAAACAGAAACATGCTGCTGGCATATGTTCCCTCTATTCACCATTCAATTTGGGTTGTTTTAGGCGTTGTTTCTGGCGGTAAATGTCGAACGTAACACCAAAACTAAACCTCCAGCTGGGGACTCTCTACACCATAAACCCATTTCTGGAAAATCGGGATGAATCATACCAATATCCGTTGCAGGTTTAGCCGTTTAGCCAACACACCCGTATTGAGACCAGGCATATACCCTCCAGTGAATTAACCTAGACCCTGACAATAACTAACTTCTAGAGGAAACTATATAATGTGGGTAAAACAATAATAAACCACCCATTTGGGAATGGTATATACCACCTATCTATGGTGATTTAGGGGATGGTTTATTATTGTTTTAACCACATTAAACTAATCTTCCAAACCCCCAATTTAGAAGGGTCTAGGCTGGAGGGATGGTATCGAACTCAGTTTTCGACCGAAAACTGGTCGCCACCTTTTTCTCCTTTCGTCGCTTCTGCTTTGGCTTCTTGTTCGGCGCCATTGTGGAGGACACTGGAAAAGACAACCCCCTGACCGTTTGAGCAGAAGTCGCAGCGGACCCTGAAGTGAAGAGAACTCCCCATACCTCCAAAGTTTCGCTGCTCACAGATCTGTGAACAAGTTAGAAGCTGCCAACTTGAAATGATAAGATGATTCAAATCCCTTCAGAGATACAATTGCCATGAAAGGCAAGTTCCTGGATCTTGCCAACCAGTTTCCATAAGCGTAAGAAAACCCTCCCTCACACGATGCCTAGCCATCAGTGCAGATGTATAAAATATATCCTTCTAAGCAATAATTGGACAAAGTTAATATAAACAACATTTCAGTCCTGCAGTGACGTAGACTCAAGAAAAGAGCAACTAAAGCAAATTCCATACCTGGTTTACCTCCAGTAATCACGCGTGGCTGGCAAATCCCGACCGAAATGGACACCTAAATGGGAACATGATTGAACTATAGCTTCCCACTTTGGACGAAGATCTGCATCACCTGATGCTACTGGATCCCCAGCGTCCTCTGTGTAAGGCCACTGGAAGGGAATCTGCAAAGTCACCCAGGTCAACAAAGCCTCTGAGTCCTGTCGCCAGACATGAAAAATCTATGAAAATCTCCTCCATTTGAATGTTTATTGGAAAGGAGTTAGGATTGAGAGAGAATATATTTAAAATAGGTACTTAATCTTATTACTTTCTTGTTCGGACAGTTGTTCTTGGAAAAGATATCAAACAGAATATGCTATCTTGATGTTTCAATTTGAAGAAGTGTTATTTGATGATATTTGATGTTCATGATTCTCCTTGTAGGTCTATGTTCTTTGAGTCCTTAATGTTATTCTTCTTAAACAACAAATCGCCAACATTGTGATATTCCCCGAGATATTGGTTTGTACAATCCCCAAACTCATCATCCACCAGGGGCAGCTGGCCTCAGGCAGCTCAGCTGGTAGAGCCGAGGGCCCAGCACCGAAGCTCAGGGCTTCAAACAGCCAGGCATTGAAGGCCTGTGACACCAAGGAAGGTCTTAGGCGGGGCCCCCAAACGATAGCTAAGTTGGTTCATAGCTAAGTTGGTTCATAATTCTAAAAAAACCTTGGTTTTTAATCTTGGTAGATATAAATAACTAAAGTGAATGCGTTTTTCTAAACATTATTAACATTATAAATTAACTTAAAACCAGGGCGGGCCACCTATGGCATATGAAGTTTAGGTGGCATTTGTTGGGGCCAAGATATGCCAAAACACTCAGGAGTTGAGTTCATACTGATACTGGTTCAATCCTCGGCCTATGCGCATTTTGGGGCTTCGATCTTCAAAACAAGACTTGCAATCTATACGGATCTATTGCAATCCTCGTCAATTGATTGATATTGGATAAGGTGTGTCTTGAAGATGGAAGCCCCAAAAAAAAATGGGGGAGTATCTATTGAAATCCCACTTGGTATTGATGCCCCATTCTACTTCCAAGACAAAACCAACCAACTTCCCCATTTCAAACTCCACACAGGGCCGCCTCGGCCGGTGCCTTGCGGCCCCAAGACTTGCGCCAGAGTTGGCTGAAATCCTTCCTGTAGGACTTGGGAGTTCGTCGATATACATTCTGGTCGTTTTACACAGCCAACATTTTAAGTTGAAATAGCAAACATAGCCTAGCGATGCTATCAATGCCCATTTAGTTTGATGACTTATCGATTGTTTTAATGGTGAGTTTCTACAGCTTAAATTGCAAGAGGGCAAGTTTTCCTGGAGGCCGGCAGACCTAGCAAGGAAATCCAATGTGGTAGCAGAACATTTTGATTGTCTACAGAAGATTGTATTGATGGAAAAGTGTCCATTGATGAACAACTTGGATTTTGACATCGCCATGGTGCTGGTATATGTGTGTGCCTACATCTACGAATGACTTTCGAGATACAGGTAATAACGGTAATACTTCACATCACTGGCATGGGTTTCCCAAAAATGACAAAACATATCAAACAACTTGCGGATAGCAATTAATATGGGCTATGTTGCTCATTCAACGAGTACACAAACCCAGCTGAGGCGTTTACAACCCCACTGATATAAAGTTGGGTTCTTGTTCTGCGTACCTGCCCTATAAGAATCTCCTTTTTGAGTTCAACTAATCCCTAAACAATCGAAAGGCACGGATCAATATGGGTTCCCTGAATCTTTATCATGGAAGGATGCAGCATGATGCAATTCAAGGAACGAAGGCCAATGTGAACAACAGAAACTCCTGTCTCTTGACATTGAACGATGAATATTGATGACTTTAACATACTTTAACCATATCCAAGCAGGAGAGCATTCCACTCCAGGAGCATCCCATCCAACGCTGGGAATTTGATCACCTACCAACTGACAATTTGTCGAACAAGTTGGGCCCACAACGGGCCCACAAGTTCCATCTGTTTCCCCATCTGAACATGAGGGAGAAGGGATTCTTCAAAACCGGCAAACAAGAGCATGTCAGATGATAAACCGACCCATTCTGAACATTTCTGAACCTCCATTCCGGGTTGTGTGGGATTTGTTTGTGTTGGGTTCCAGGGTTAGTAAATTATCATGGAAAAAGGAAGTCTCATGCCCCACCAAGACCTGGAAGTGCTACATACAGCAATTCATGTTGACCCACCCTTCATTTCCAGCCACGAAAACCTCCGGTAACCAAAAATAGAGTCGGCTGAAGGCATAGCATTTGCCATCATTCTTGAACTACATAACTTAACTACTCGAATTGTTCTCTTGGGAGGGGTGGCCCATGGTGAAATCTAGCACTGGGAAAAGGACAACGGCTACCTCCACATGCACCATGGTGCCCCAGGTCCTCAACTCAGAAAGGGCCACATAGCTGTAACACTCCTTGAGAGCAGCTGCACCTGCAGCAGTTTGTTGGCAACAACCTTACTGTATGTCTACCATATGGTCATCTATGGTCATCCATGGTCATCTATGGTCATCTATGGTCATCCATGGTCATCTATGGTCTATCTTTCACATACATGTTTCGTACATGTGTAATTACAGCTCCAATAGCAGAAGCAATCCAAATCATGTTGCTACATGTACATAACTCAAACGAATTATCCCTTCCCCATTACTTCCCCCGATTAAATACCCTCCATAGGGACCCCTCACCCCAAGTCAAGAATCTATAGATCAAACGCCAGGTGGGCCTTTCTGGGTATTCAATATTGTTTAGTAGGATGCGAGTAATCAATGGGGAAATGGAACTGTCAATCGAAATGGTGAATTTACATCCTAAAAATGAAAACCAATGGTTCTGAAAATATTGACCCACCATTCAATACCCCTCTCATATTGGCGTGATAAAAACAATCCATGCGGAACCCCTTTTTTACAGTAGTTCTGATGGAATCCGAAAATTGGGATCCAAGATCCTTTTACATGTTACGTTGGCCTGTTTAGCCTGTTTGGGTTGGTTGCATGATGATCGAATCAAAAAAACTCACTGGGATTCCGTCATTGCAATTGATTCATATTGATAATGATGTTCCGTGGGTCATTACATATTATCCCATCACATCCATTGAATAACGTGATGATCATCCCAGAATGATATTATCATATATCCACATGACTTACCATTGAATAGTCCGATGATTACCTCATAATAACACACTTATATACACTTATGGTATACATCCCAAATAGTACAGGACTGCCCCATAATGAACAATGCAAATAACATAATATGCATTTTATTACTATAAAGCAATCATTAATTGTCCCACGATTACCTCATCATATCCATTGAATAATGTTTATGATTATCCCGTGCTTATCATGACAATGTAAAATATCAACTTATAACTTCATATATGGCGATGGGTCAAAATCTGGGACTTTTTTAAGACCACCGATTTTAGTCTATTACTATTAACCATCCATTTTTTGGGGCTATCCAATATCCTATCTATATGTCCCACACATGTTTAATGCTGGGCTTTCATGGCCCCACGCCATTTTTCTACGTTGCAACGCCGTCCCAGGCCGCCACGGCCGCTTCGTAGCCGCCAAAGGTGGCAGCGTTCACCACCTAGGGGGCGGGCCAGTACACGGCAGTTGTCTCGGCAACAAAAATGGGGGTTTTAACATGATCTAACCATAAAGACATGGGCATTTGAATCGGTTTGAGAACTGAACTGACTATTAACTAATAAATGTTCACGATTTGGGAATTTCGATGAGTTTGAGCATTGAATTGATTCTAAACTGAATGTCGGGAGTTAAATGGATTTGTAGAATTTCCGATTCCAAATGATGTAACCACTTACAAAAAAATGAAAAATCCTTTACAGGATCAATTTCAGAGAAAATTGACAAGAGACCAGGCTCTAGATCTGGAAGCACAGAGGGTTTCCTACAATTTTCCTGCAAACCAGTCAAGACAGAATTGCAACAACATTGTATACGGATAAATGGTTGGATGTCTGTTTGGGTACTGTAACTGGTCGGTGGTTGGGCCACTATTCCAAGCACAGGTACAGAATATATCGCAGCCGCCAGCCAAACAGTCAAACATGGATATGATACGGAGAAAAAAACACAACATCCAATTGGAGAAGTATGATTTATATATGTGAACGGATACGGTCAGGATCTCTAGTTTTTGGACTGCGCGCTCCACACTGGCTGGCAGCGTTTTGAAAATGTACAAGGATATCCCTGTTGAAATAGGTGACTCTCAAGCCAAGGTCAAAGTACCCAAGAAATACAAGATGGACCGGCCTTCGCTGCCAGGCTGAATTTCTAGAGGATATGTCCAACCCAAAGGCTCTCAGACCCTTGCAACACAGGTATCGGGTACTTCCAATGCACGTGTCGAGCTGGTTTTGCAACTTTTGACCCCTCATGATCCCTGGGCCCAAAGCTGGACCCCTGGCTATGAGGGGTCGAGGGGGGGGCAATCATGGTTCACCAAGAACTCAAAGATGTGATTCATTGTGTGACCCAATGTGTTTGTTGGCAGCAACCATTGAAACAAGTATGAGTGGCATCATAGCAGTGGCGATCATATGCCTAACTGGGTGATCCTTTCAATTCTATCCCGGTTTGATGCATGCAAGCCAGAAGCCCGTAGACAAACTCACATTTTTCCCATGCATATGTGCACACAGCACATCTTCAATCAGCACTCCACTCAGCATAGCTGCAATCAGCTGGCCAAGCCATGCCTCGCAGCACGAGCACGAGAGGTGAACCCCCCCCTTTGCCGTGCAACCATGTGCAACCGGGACTCTGGGATTTGACATTTTTTATGGAGTCCAGCTTAGCCATATTCCAGCATCTTGTGCGTAACAGCTTGTTAGAAAAAATTCGAATCAAATGTTCGAGACCAAAAACCAGCTTCTACATTCCATGTTGCATGTTGCCTGGCCTACGCCTGTTTTAGGGCTTGCAAGCAACAGAGAAGTTAGAAGTTAGGTCGGGTCTTTGCCCAGGGTATTGGCCCCTCCTATCGACCACATGGCTGAAGATTGTGCATCCTTCATTGGTACCTTGGCTTCCCATATATATATATATAATATATATATATAATATGCCTATGTAGGTATGGAAAAGAAAATGAATTCAGGGCATGGATATGATCAGCGAAATCATGCAAAACCCAGGATGTATTCAGCTACACCTTCCTGCTGAAGCCTTCGAGGAGTGTGGCAAACAGAAGCCACCCCTTAACACACTCTTCTCTGTGGACAGTGTTGGGTCCATCACCTTTCAAGATATGCAGCGATATCTCAACCTCATTGTGGCTCTCTTCGAACTGTGCCCAAAAGGCGCATAAGAGTGTAATCAATAAGCTCTCTTGAGTACAATATAAAACATATGTTTTGTTCATTGTAGGTGCACTGTGGCGCAGGTGAGTTCTCAATCGTCAGCATGGGGGAATGGTTCGCCCAGTTAGACAGCCTCAACGATGGCCACCTCTCTCAGTGTTCCACAGTACGAGAAGCCAAGCGATGGTGCAGTGATGACCTTTGATTTGAATATAAAAACACCAAAAAAGTCACAAAACCTTTTTGCCATTTTATGAACTGCACTGATTTTATTTTGTATATAGCTTAGGAAAGCTACACTCTCTTCGGCTTGTTATCCTATGCCAGAAGATATTGGCGCACAGCACTAAAGCGGAAGTCCAAGACACCGGAAGCTCTACGATTGATTGAGGTCATGGAAAAGAATCCCCGTAAATCACGTACCAGGAAGGATGCTGCTGTTGATGATGATGACGTTGAGTTTATCAAAGAAATTCATGCGGCAAATGCCGTAGAAGATGACGATGATGATGTGTTCATTCTCGAAATCAATGTTCCCCCCCGTGGGGTATATGCACTCTCATGTAGCTTGGCCCGGACCCACGGCAGTAGGATCCCCCAAGAAGCTGGCCTTTCTTCAGGCTTTTCTTTGGTCGGCCTGTGGGTGGGGCTCATGGTGACTGAGTGGGTTTGCACAAGACTATAGATAGGTTGGGGACATTAAAAATAACGACACATTAGATATACATCTACACGGTAAAAGACCATGTAATATATATATATGTGTGTGTACACTATTTATTCATCTATCTATCTAAATCTATATCTATATCTATATCTACATCTACACTGGATTTATATATATATATATATGTATCTCTCTGCCTATATCTATTTATCTATCTATCTATCTATTTATCTATCTATCTCAGCCTATCTCTATCTCTCTCTCCATCTCTCAATCTCTCCAACCTTTCCATCTCTCAATCTCTCCATCTCTCCATCTCTCCATCTCTCCATCTCTCCATCTCTCTCTATCTCTCTATCTCTCTATCTATCTATCTATATCTATATCTATATCTATATCTATATCTATATCTATATCTATATCTATATCTATATCTATATCTATATCTATATCTATCTATTCTCTCTATCTTTATCTACCTCTATCTGTGTCTATCTATCTATATGTCGATCTCTCTCTCTCTCTCTCTTTCTCTCTCTCTCTCTCTCTCTCTCTCTCTGCCGTTCTTTCTTTATTTCTTTCTTTCTATCTGTCGATCTATATCTATCTATTATACCTATACTATTCAAATATAATATATATATATATATACATGTTACACGTGTGTGTAGCAAGTAGATGTATCATGTGTATTCCCCCTACTGGTTTAGGATTCTGTTTGGCCAAGGTATGCCTGATGAGTCTGCACGACCTGTTCCTAGCCCCTGTCGCGAGCCTATGAGGCCTACCCAAGAACTTGGGGGTGATGATGATGGCATGTGTGAGGCAGCTCCAGCTACCCTTGTGATCCCGGGACCTGCAGGGGAAGAGGGCTGCATCACGATCGAGGATGATACCCAGTTGGACACCCAAACCCATTGGGAGGATTCACAAACCCCACCGGAATGGCGCGACCCTTTTGGGGGCATGGGCCTTGGTGACATGGTAAGCTCTGAGGAAGAGGTGGTGACTGTGGAGTTGGATGGTGACTCTGAGGCTTGTGCGGCCACCCTTAAGGATCTGTTGGCTCCTGCTTCTGGTTCTTTGGATGTCCCCATCCCGACCCCCATGGCGAATCCAGATTTGACTGAGGTGGGGTGGACCTGTGCGTAGTCTGCTGTGTGAAGTAATTTCCCACGACTGCCTGCATCTTAAAAAGTTGCTTTACTGTTTCTTTGACCCAACTTCACAGGATGCCCAGCACGCTTCCCATTCCATTGGTGGAGATGAAGATGTTGATGACGCCCCCCATCTCGGACCCATGTGTGAGCATGATGGTGATGAAGACCCAGGGAAGAGCTCTTTGGAGAAACTGTCCACCGTCCCTTGTTGTTGTGATTATGCTCAAGGCTCTAGAGGGGATCAAGCAAGCAATCAGTCATGATTGTACACACACATATATATATATATAAGTATATATATATATATACAGTAAAATGTATATATTGTATATATATATATATATTTATTTATTTATAAGTGTATATATATATATATGTGTGTAAATTATACATATATATATATATTGTATAAATATGGTGTGTTTGTGTGCGTGCAAGTATCCCTTTAGGTGCCACATTAGTTTTTTTCTCCTCATGTTCTGTTTTCCCCATCTAAGGTCGAGAAGTATCCCTGTGCCCGCCCTCCACAGGTGGGCGCGATCCGCAGTGCCATGTCATCAGCTGAGCCACCGAGGTTCAGCGAACAAGGGCAAATGACAGGCAAGCAACGGGGAAGAAAGGCAAAGAAAAATGGCAAGCACCAGAAGAGATGCAAGAACACCAGAAAAAACAAGAAAGGCAAGAGGTCACAGCGCAAAGGCAAGAACAACAAGGTCTGTGAGGAAAAGGTGGAATTGCCCAAAGGCAACACAGGCAGGAGAAAACGCAAAGCTAAGAAGGTTTCTGCTACTGAGCCTGATGAGGTTTCTGAGCCGCCAGTCAAACCAAGAAAGGCTCCCAAGAAGCCTAGCAAGAAACGAGCAAAACGAGAAGATCAAGGAGCAAATGAAATCCCCGAAGATGACATTGTTCCAAGCTCAAGTGCTGCTCCTGCATACCCTCGCCCCATTCCTTCCGCCCCGGCAGGGTCAAACCATGCTGCCCCAGCCCGCCCAGCTGCTGATCAGGACATGGGTGGAGATGGTGGCAGGGAAGAGGGGTTAGGAGATGATGACAAAGTCACACCGTTCTTGAGGGAAGGGAGCCAAATGCGCAAACCACCCCAGCACATCACAGCAAACCATGTGTATAGCAGCGCCTATAGGCAGGCAAAGTCAAAGCAGAACAGCCCAGAAGAGTGCCGTAACATTGGCCAAACAGCAGCCAAACTCTTCCGCCAGACTGGGTTGGTCGATGACCGGTGTGGGATTTTCCGTGCAACACGCAGAACATCCAAGAACACGGACAAGGATATGAAGTCGGCAGATGACGGTGTTGCTGTTGAGGGTCCTGCTGAGGGTGCTGCTGAGGGCACTGATAGCGGGGCGTAATTTGACATGGTGCCCAGGGGAGATCATTTGTAATTTTTTTTACAATCTTGATACAACTGATTCTGCATGCATAAAATCAAAAACAACTGTTCGAACTGCCGTGGTTTGATCTCCGCTTGGCCAGTGGTACGTATGATTCTGTGTGATCAACTGACATGTTGACTTGGGTTCCTTGAGCGGCTGAAGTTCGCAAACTTTGGGTATTCTGATCCGAATGGTTTTCATCGACAACCACCCTTTAACCTTTTATAATCACAAGTTGTTTTCAATTTCATTGTTACGGATTCTGGATGCCAAATCTTGGGGTCTTTTTTGGGTTTCATGGCACACACCCAATCCATGAGTACAACACTCATGATGTGCCCGACAAATCTTGATGCGCTACTCGATGGCACGTGTTTAATCAATACGTGGCCAAATCATACAATTGGATCGATGTGATTAGAAAAATGAATGCGTTGGACCAATTCAACAGGACTGTGTAGATGCAGCTGTTACATGCAACACATACATGCACATGCTCTGAAGTTTGCAAACTTCATGGGTCAGCGCAGTATTTTCAAAACAAGTTGATCTGATCGGGGGGCAACCATGCTTCGACTCCAGAAACGAGCCAGGACGTGCCTAAGCTCAAATCCCTGGTTATTCTTGTTCGAACACGGTGAAAAGTGTAGATATGTAATGACATGATCATGGAATTTATCTTTGTCATGCATGCATTTTACATGCATGCAATATATGAGTGTTTTCCAAGCTTAGGAGTTGCAAAAGCTACGACTATGACGAATCCTCGGCTTACAAGATTCCACGGGGGCTTCCTGAGTCCCATCCCGGATTCCTTCCGCTTCGACTGCTGAAGATTATGGCCCTACTCGCCTCTGTTGCTAGACAATTGTTTATCCCATGTGCATGTTGTATTTCCAATTGTGGTTTTTTTCGATAAAGTGTTGACCCACAATTTTCTCACCCATTCCCAATGGATTCATGCACTGGGTGCCTCCTGTTCATTGTCAGATGCCATCATCTTCCCTTCTCCACCTCAGGTGTTCGCTTTGAAGCCGCTGCAGGAGCAATATAGCTGTGTGGACATGTTTGCAGGGAAGGCGGCTATCAGCCGTGCTTTCCGTCGACGCCATCTCAATGTTGCAACCCTGGACATCAACATTGATGAAAGGGATGAATCTTTGATTACATATATGTTTTTTTTCAGTCATGCATAAAGAATGGATTCATAGTGTTTCACATTTGGCCCAGTTTGGAATTATATTCTTGTGGGCTGAGGATATCAACACTTCTGAAGGGTTCGTACGGCATCTGTGGGCAGTCATGAACATGCTTCCTGGCGCTCTATGCGCTATGGGTGTTGTTTGCAGCTCTTGGAGCATATGCAACAGAAATTTGGCTACATACTGCGCCAGTGATTGCTCAAGTTTATGTAAGTACACGCATTTGCAACTCCCTCAGTGTATGAAGCACTTTATATCAAATTATAGTTCCATTTCTTCTTCTCTAAATGTAAGGAGGAACTTCTCGCCGATCAAAAGATTGTCCACTTGGACGAGAGATGCTGGGTCTGTCAATGGGTCACTGAAGCTGGTTGGTTCACATGAACTTTGAACCCAGATGAACATATTTCATGAACATTGACGTGCAACCATTAGGACATACCCAAGTGTAGCATCAGCGAACTTGATGGTATCCCGGGCCTGGATCCCAGTTGATGTTTTTGGCCTATATGTCCAAAAAAAACATGTGTCGTGCATGCTGCATGATATGTATGAATGGCCCCGCAAACAAATGACCAGAATCGATCCCTGAGGTGAGTTTATTAATTCAAGCCATACTCCATCTTGGTGGACACTACTTGCTGGAGAATCCCCTTCAAAGCCTGGTTGCCTGTTTTGTATAGCTACGTGTAATGGTTCTGTTCTTTGGGACCCCCAAATCCGAATAAATCCAACCATGGCTATAATATGCTATAATCCGTGGTTTCATCACCGAGATTCACTTGCATCCCCGACTACGTCAAATTTGGGAAGCCCGACCTTGCTTCGAAGTCCACACCTGGCTCGGATGCTTTGGTGCAGCAACGCCGAAGCCAGTGAAGTTGTTTGGGTCCCACAGGTGGATTCAAAAGTTGAAGCGGACACTAATTGGCAACAGTATTGGATGTTTCTTTTGCCCTCGTATATGTAAATGATAAGCTGCAGCATCATTGTAAGGAAGGTTGTTTATATAGTCTTTTTCGGTCTCCCCCAAAAAAATGATGTAAACCTCGGAAAGGGTCCTTTTATGTGTCTTCCACTCTAGTGCCAAGGAAGTTGATTCGCAAGAAGTTGGTGAAAAGGGTAGCTACTACCACGACATATGTTGACGGAACAGGCAAACGCCGGTTCAAAGGCCACAAGAGAAACCTTAAGGCCTCCCAGGAGTATCCCAAGCGGTTTGGGATGGAAGCCACTTGGTTTTATGGGGGTCTCCATTCCACACGATCAACTGTACAACTTATGGGTATTTGATGCCTACTCGTATATATTTTCCCCTATGGCAGGTGATCATGAAATTTTTGAAAATGTAATATTCCTGCCCACAAGATCCAAATTTTTCAATCAACTATCACCATCAGGGTAGTATATGATTGACTACTGGACTATATCTTCAATATGTAGGTATCTCCCACCTATAGGAGCCAAAAGGTCACATTTTGGTCCCAGGTATGTCGGAACCATCTCTTGATGGCTGATGCCCCTGCCCGAGAGCAATATGTGGACGGCTCCCTTGATTCATGGGACGATGCGAAGCTGCTTATCTATACAAGTGTTGTAGCCAGGGGTAATCAAATTGAATAGCCATGAAATACTCTGGATGAATTGATATGGTTGTGTCAACATCTGTGTTGCTAGCTATGATTGACATTTCTCGCATATGGAAGTATTTCCTGTTTTGAGGCATGTTCACTCTATGGATTTGCAAACCGTTGAACCCCTTCAAAGTGGTATGTTCTTGGCTTATCACCCCTTGCCCACAAGGCTGTCTGAGATTGAAGAATATGTACATCAACTTGTGAGACGGGCCCGTGGTGCTGGGCATATGGATTAAGTTCCCTCCCAGCAAATGTCTGGCCATGTTAATTTGGTATTTTAGCGTGATATGATCACGCAGCCAGCCTCTGCAGCTTCCAGGGATTGCAGTTCCATTGGCCTGGAACCAGTTGGACGAACTGCACCGGTGTAGAATGCGGTGATGTTGGGGGGGTCAGCAGGGTGTCCAACAAAACACATTTATAAGATATGTGGGGAAGTGATTCAAACCATGCATGCCAACAAATCAAATCATACAGAGGATACCGGCAGGGATATGACGGATATGACAATACAATACAAATGGGTGTGGATGGCAAACTTCTATTTGCGGTCAATTCACCAAAACATATTTATGAGTTTGCGACTTATATGAAGTCTTTTCTGGGGAACAAACCAATGCAATTGGAAACATAGCAGTTATGGAGCTAAAGAATGGGAGTGTTTCCATATGTCCACGTACTTCCCCGTTTTGAAGTGGTTGATCCACCGGGCAGTTGCTACTTGAGGGGTTTCACCAAAAGTCAATTACCTGTCTCTTTGGACTGTTCCCAATTGTTAATTTTAAATCCTGAGCCACCTTGCAAGAGCTATCCATGGATCATCTATGATTGCAAAAGATAAGGGGATATGTTCATGAGTTCTGGAGTTGATGGGAGTGTGGCAAACTAACACCAATGAATTCTGTTAATTTATATAACCGTTGGTTCATATCAATTCCAAACAGGTCAAATAACTTATGGCCGTCGGATAGCCTTCTGAACAACCATCGGATACCTATCAGATAATCATCATGGGGTCTACAGGGTGCCCGTCGGATAGCCGTCGGATAGCCGTCGGATACATGGGGCTGATCCCTCAAAAAGCCTTTGTTTCGAGGGATCACCGTCGGATAGCCGTCGGATAGCCGTCGGATAGAAAATCACAACTTTTGGTCACTACCCTTGTTCCCCCGAGAGCTATTTGTGGATCAGAGTTGGACACGGGTTGGTCAGAGCCCCCGTGATCACCAATCCAGTCTTTGAGCGCCTGACATGTCAGCCAACTTGGAGGACCGCCTGGTGCGATCCATGGAAACTTGAATACCCAAGTTCAGTCCCAACCATGCATGGGACATCAGGACCCTGCACAAGGGAAGAATGGCTTTGTTCCCTACAGTGTGCGCATCCAAGAATTTTTTAGAAAGTGGCCAGGGGCATGCACCAAGGCCAGATATGCATGCGTTCAGTTTGAACTAGTCTGCATGAACCTTACCTATCATGGGATCATATATGTTCTTAATTTGATATGCCAGGAACTGTTGGACCGAGAGATAGAATTTGCCAACACCGAGGAGAAAACATAAGACAACCGTGGTTGTGATCTATATGGATATGTCTCAAAATGAGGTGCCCTTTGTCCCCCCTTAAGTGATATTATTGAAGAGAAAAAAGGGCACCTCATTTTGAGACATTTCCATATATGGTCTTTCATTGTGGGTTAGTCATGCACCATGATCTTACAAGCATCAGGAGAATCCCCAACCGGATTTCGGTCGTATGGACAGTCAGGCTACCACAGAGGCTGGAGTGGCATTTGGAACACATATAGCACGCATAGTCTCAACCACCCATCGCATGTTTTGTTGATGTATGTTGTGATGGCAGGTGTACACACCGTATGAATGTGGCACTATCCCTGCCGAAGCTGGTGGGCTGGATGTTGCTGAGACTTTTGTCGTGTCAAAATGATGTCTGTGTAATTACTCCGTTATTCCCTGCATGCAAACCATATATCTTTTTGA
The DNA here is from genome assembly GCA_003297045.1 of Symbiodinium sp. clade C Y103. NCBI lineage: Eukaryota > Dinophyceae > Suessiales > Symbiodiniaceae > Cladocopium > Cladocopium sp. clade C. Next base: position 228,739 of record BGPT01000651.1, read on the forward strand.
TATCTAAGGATGGTCACACCGTACCGCAGTCAGCCTAGTGACGGTTCTCTTTCCCTTGACGTGGTGATGACACCTTCTCCCCCACCCCCTCCGCAAAGACCATCGGTCAAAAGGGAAATCCAAGCAGCAGATGAGGCCAACAAGAAGGCTCGCCCTGTGGAATGCCCCACAGCATGCAAGTCTACACCATCCCCACCCAAAGCAAAATCCACCGACCAGCCAGTTGCAAGGAAACTGTCCTTTAGCAGCAATGGTGGTTCAGCCAAGGCACCACCACGCCCTAGCGCACGTCCCTCGCTAGCTATCAAGTCTGAGCCCAAGCCAGAGAAAGCAGAACCTGAAGTTGCCATCACCTCAATGAAGCCTGAAGTTGGGCGCGCCACACCTGCATCAGCAAAGTTCCATGCAGCAAGCAGCCCACCTGATCCCAAAGCAGTACAGTCACTGCCCCCAGTCCCACCAAAAGCATCGCCCAAACAAGTGCCATTGCAGAGCCAACCAAACACAGTGTCGCCCAAACAAGCGCCATTGCAGAGCCCACCTCCTTCACAGCCGGTCCCACCGACTCCCAAAGAAGGTACAATTATGCAGGCTTCAGCTGTTGAACAGAGCAATGCATCAGGCAAAGGCAAAGGGACGGCCACAAGTGCCCAAGCAGCCCCAGTTCTGAAAGCTTCACCACCCTCAGGCCTGCCCGCACCACCACCTGCCACTGCCAAAGCAAGCACCCCATCCCCCGCACCAGCAGCCGCCACTCCCAAGCCAAGCACCCCATCCCCAGCCCCCAAACCCTCACCGGCACCTGCCACTGCCAAAGCAAGCACCCCATCCCCAGTTCTGGAAGCCGATGCTGCCAAAGCAAGCGCCCCACCGCCCCATCCAACCAGCACCGAGGCAGTGGCAAGCAAGTGCGCTGCAGACATGGCCGCAGCAAGCAATTCGGCATTGGCCTTTCCAAAGGCAACAGCAAACACCTTGGCAATGCCACCTCCGAAGCAACCAGCAGCACCAGCACCTGCAGGTGCAGCAGCACCCAAAGGAACCCCAGTGCCAAAGCCGCCTGCAGCCAAGCAGTCAGCAGTGCTACAGGTACAAGTTGAACCTGGTGTACCATGCCGTGAATATAAATATATCTCAAAATGAGGTGGCCTTTTTTTGTTTATTCAAAAAATGAAAGGTACCCCAAGCCCCCTTAAAGTATTTTTCGTTGAAGGTACCCTTACCTCATTTTGAGAGAGAGATATATATATATATAAATGATGGTCCTGTAGCGCAATGCCATGTCATAAACTGATAGATCCCACAAACACACGCTTGTTGAATGAGGCGAATGCCATTGAACCCACCTCCTACCAAGAGCGACAAAAACACTTTGCCACCTTCAAGAGGCCCTTCTGCTGCAAAGTTTGTTTTTTTTTTTAAAGTTATAACCTTTTTCTTGACAATCCCTCATAGGATGCACATGCATACGTTTAAATAATGTATATGCATATCTATAGATACCTAAATATAATATATATATATAATCTATATCTATCTTTAAAGTCTATGTGGTGCTTACATCATTGACTTGAAACCTGATCGCTTTGCCTTCTCAGCCAAGGCAAATCAGCGGCGAAGCTGTTTCGATTCAAGTGCCCGAGGAGTTCTTGCAAGCCTGGCAGGAAGCGGTCACCACCAACAGCAAGTCGGCCAAAAACCATTTGTTTCAGATGTGGTGCCGCGCCGGGGCTGACTGGGGTAAGAGCCTAGGCATCAATGTGGTTCAACAAGATTTGCACCATGGGAAACAGCCTTGGTGTTCTTTGAAGTCTACATGTCAAAACAATTCCATCTGAGGATGACCATTTCCCACACTCGCTCCCGAGAAGACCGCACCGAAGGGAAAAGGAAGTACGGTCAGAATCCTACTTATAAACGTTAAGACTTAAAACCACATAAAGTATGGATTTCCAATAAACTTAGCTCTAACGTTGGGTTTCAATCACAGGTTGGCGTAACAGGGACCAGCTCCTGGTGATGTACAATGGCAATGTCAAGTTGGTGGATGACCTCTTGGAGCGCAAGCGCTCTGAGAACATGGTGAAGGAACACCCAGATTTTCCGGACTATCCCAGCATGAACCTCTATTGGGTCCCATTGATTGCATATGGTAATGTCCAAACCGGTCAATAACACATGTTTTTTGAGAGAAACATGGATTAACCACAAGGTTTCCCTGCAAGCCCCATCTGCCTTGCCCAGGTGCTTTTGGATCTCTCCACGACCAATCTTGATGTCTCCTCGGAGAAAGTCACGGTGGACTTGTCTGCGGATATGGATCCCGGCTCTTCAGTCCCTTGATATCATAGGATGTACTTGCATCGATCATAAGATAAACATATTGAAGCCAACATCAAATCATTTATCAGACTGACCATGCATGAGGCTGAAGCTCTTGCCTCGAGTTCCTCTGGCTTACTTGCAGCGTCCAGCACATACCAGCCCATGCAGAAGTTTGGAAAGCCGCCCAAAGTTGAGGACCATTAAGATCACTTCATAGTTTGATGATTCTTGTAACTACTGCGCGCTAATGTGCGCAAACCAATGTGGTAATTATATAATCCCTCATTGGTTGGATCACCCGGCATGCAGGACCCTGGAGACAAGGGGGACAAGGATGAGAAGAAGAAGGTGCCGAAAAAGAAGCCCCTGGGACCAAACACTAGGGTATACGAGGGTATATGGGATTGTGAGTGAAAAAGGAATTGTACGAAACTTCAACATATATATATATATGCAGTTTATTTGAATCAATTATTATATCCAATGGTATCCATATCTTCCCCAACATCTGGAGCCCCTCCACTAAGCATTGGACACTCTCTCTCGACTGAGGAAAGAAATGCCGTCGGAAAGCATCCCTGCCGCGGAGTTCATGATGGTGAAGCTTCTTGGGGAAATCACGAGCAGCAAAGTCTACCCCGTCAAGCTTTCGGGAGTGAAACATCAGGATGAACTGTGCAACATAGCAAAATTAATTTGAAACCTTCCGTTCTCGTCCATTTTGAATACTTAGTTTGATGTACCGCTCTTTACAATAAGGTAACACCATGAAGGTGCACTCCACGGACCTGGAGACCTCCTACTTTCAGCTGAAACAAATGGTGAAAGATGCTAAGGCTGCTAAGGACACATGAGGGGGAAAATGTTAAACTGTTAAACTTGCATGTGTGAGCCCAGCCAAGCCAGGGCTCGCCTCTCTCCTCGTACGCCAGGACGACCCCGCATACGATGATGTTGCCTTATCGGCTGCTGTGAAGTTGGCTGTGGAAAGATCTGAGTACTACAACCAGGACAAGAAAGCAGCGGATGCCGTTGTCCGCTCTCTCCGTCCCAAGGGCCCCAAGAAGAACAAGAAGGGACAAGATGATGATGATGATGTCTAGGCCAGGTGGTTTATGTTAAGTAATATGTGCCAAATGATTTTTAAAATGTGGACCTAATGGGGATTAATGGGGGTGACCTATCAAAAAAACACAACATCATCCAAGTATTGCCATCTAATTTAAGCAATTCTGCTTTGTAGCTCGCAGGTCCCCAGTTCGAGGAAACACGACATATATACATATATTATGTACGTACATAAACAACATACACATACACATGCACATACATATAAACATAGACATATGATATGACATTTACATATATAAACATAGTCATGTTCACACATATCACATGTATGATGTACAAAATATATGCTTTCATACTAAATCACTTTCAGAACATACATATAGATACATATTATACACATAGTATACATAGTATGCGTGTTTCTATGACAAACGCAGATGCATATTATACATATAAGATAGCTATAAGATACATAGAAATAAGATATACAAAAATCATTTGTAATTGTATATACATCCATTCCTTTAGGTTCATACACCACTTAGATACCATGCAATCACTCTCCACCCGTGCACATGTGGCTGAGCTCCAGCGCAGGTGCCGTGGATTTGAAACCTGCGTGGCATGGGCCGCTGCAGTGGGAAGGATGGATGTCTGTTCCACAATCTTTTCTCTTTTGATATGAGTTTGGGCCACCCATTCTTGTTTATTTTAGATATCAACAACACCTACAGAATCATGAAGATTTCATAGAAACTGCATGGGAAATGACACCTTCTTAGGGAGGCCCAAATTATGTTGGGGAACCAGGCACAAGTGTGCCGTGAAAACCCGGCACGCTTGTGGGGGGCAATTTGGTGATTTCACAGGCCAACATGGACTGTGCACATTAGAAAACATTACGAGACCATCATGTGCGAACGACAGTGAAAATTCCTGCAGGCTTAGTGCAGCTATAACCCCATTTCAAAGTTGCAGTTAATTAAACTCACTAATAGCCAATACGTATGTTTGCCCCATCGCAGGTCTGGATCGCAAGAGGACAGCCCCTCGACCATCTGCTGCCCCAGCTTCATCCCACCGCGAGGCTTGGGGTCATAACCAATGGGCACAAATTTCAGTGGAAACCTTAAACTCTTAAACAAACATAAGTTTCAAGGGCTGCATGGCCACAATTCCCCGAGCCATCATCCACTACACCCTCGGAATATGTTGTTTGGGCGCCTCAATTCAGCCATCCAGGAGCCACGACGTCCATCAAAGCGACCTCGCACAGGGCAGCCGGCTGCCAATGACAAGGACTGGAATTGGAGGGGACATCTTTGGTTAATATCGATATAGAATGGTCACCACAAAAAGAACCATGTATGATATATATAATAAATATATATATATATATATAGTGTAGTACATATCTGGAAAGGGGGAATTGCTGGTACTATGTATATATATATATATATATTGGGGCTTTCCATAAATGGGATTACCACACAATGATTTTTTTTTATAATGGATGATTTAGGGATACCACCATTTTAGGAACCCCCCCATATATATAATATTCAAATCTATACATCTTGATTGATCATTTTTTGGGGCCCAAGTAACCCTTCGCACAAAGAATCCATTGACAATCCCTGCAGGTGAAATTTAGCTTTGGGGAAGGTCTCCTTCAAGATTTTTCGCTTGGTAAAATGACGGGTGTACAGGCCACTCTTCTGCATATATATGGTTTTATGATGCTTTTTGATCTGTCTAGGCTCCCAAATGGATTCACCTTAAATTTTAGCCATCAATTCTATAGTTGGGTTTTGCCTTCAAAATTTTAGCCATCAATTCCGAGGTCAGGGAAACAGCTGAACGAGCAGTTAGATGGTGTGAAGAACAAGGGGGGCAACTGACGAAAGAGGATGTTGTCTTCAAGATTGCGTCAGCTGGGAGCAGGGGAGCCCATCCACAAAATATTGAACGGGACCTACACCACATCCTCTTTAACTTGGGCAACAATACTGTCATGAAAACAAAAGTATCGGTGGTGAAAGCTCGTCACTACAATTTTCACACTGGTGAGACTTACTGGCGTGATACCAGCATCATCTATCCGGACGACATCCTTTTGTCTCTTTGGAACCAAGGAGAAACAATGTGGAAACAATGCCTTACTGGAAGTGCTAGCCCTTCTGAATTTTGGAACAGGGTTGTGGAATCCAGCCCATGGGTCCAACATCATCCGGCTTTGCATCGGGACAAGGAGAAATTGATTCCAATAAGCTTATATGGAGACGAAGTACAGGCATTCAAAAACACAGAAGCTGGAGTCGTTTCAGTGCTGGGTTTCTCAAGTGATCTATCCTTCAACAACAACCCGTTGATGCGATATTTTTTGATCAGCGTTTATGCAGAGCAAACAGCTTGTGATGAGACTTTCGAAGATATACTCACAGCAATTACACCCAGGCTACAGCGACTTGTTAGTGAGGATGCTGACTACCCTTGGAGCAAAGCTGGGTGGGGTTTTGCGTATTCAAGTACGCAAGGGGATTTGAAGTACATTGTGGACAAATGGGGATTCAACAACTACCGGAGGAATGACTTTTGCTCTCGATGCCCATGTGAGAAACAGAATGACAACATTGGCCTCACATTAGGAAACTTCCGCACAGACGCTGAGCACATGCGCACACGGTATGTTCACCAAGACTACATACAGTGGACAAACCCAGAAGATCGCGGCGCGGTTTGTGATTTAGTAATGTTAGTTGATGTGGGTCCCTGCAACATTATTTGGTTTAGCTATAGCCAGGCAGCAAATTTTGGCTAAACTTGTTTGCTGAGGTTCCGTGCTCTTCAAGGTGCCTGGGGTACTCTATGAACGCTTTGTCCATGACTGCTGTCATGGACAGTTGCTCGGAACGGGGCGGCTGCTCAACGGTTCCGCGTTAGTGTATCTTCTTGAAAGAGGTTTTTTTGCTCCATGGCCTGCCCGCGGTGAGTACAAAGATCAGTTGGCTTCACTTTTGAAACTTGCATACTCCAACTTTAACAGCTGGAAAAAAAAACACAAGCTGACTTGCACACAACCACGTTTCACTGTGGCTCGTCTCAATCGAAGATTGAGGCAGTCGTTTCCATGTCTTTCTTCAAAGGCGGCAACATCGAAGATTCTGACATTTTGGTTGGCTGATCTAACTAGGCAGCAAGCGGAGAAAGCTGATGCCACTGCATTGGATCAGGAGGTCGCTGTGTGTGTTTGGGCTTATGCCCGGGGATTGCAAGTGATGGATCGATCCAATTTGTGCATGGAAGATCATCAGAAACGAGAGTTTTTTGACTGCACCCTTTTGCACCTTCAGACCTATGCAAACCTTCACAAGCAAAGCTCGGAGGTTGTTGGAACTAATTTGAACCGATGTCTTTGGCAGCTTGTGCCAAAGCACCACCACTTTTTACACTGCGCTGAAGATACGCTTATCACTGGGTTAAACCCAAAGATGTCTACGCTATTGTCAGCGGAGTCTTGGATAGGGATCATGGGTCGCATTTCTAAGAAATGTCACCGGTCTAGTGTTGATAAGCGAGCTATACAGAGATACCTCGCAACTCTTTACTTTCACATCAAAGGGGCTAAAGAGTGAAAGAAACTTATCCAAGATTACCCATGATTTGGGGAGTTCTAAAAATGAAACCTGACCGAACATATCTAATATATATGTTATTATATTTTTCCAGCAGCCTCTTGTGTGGAACTGGGGATCCCAACGTTCGATTCCGGATGGAGCGCTTGCCGGACAAAATCATTTGAGCCAAGCTCAGGGGCCGAGGGGTCGTGACGTATCGAGAGGGATCGAGGGATCGGTGAGCGTTTGGGAACAGCAAATTAATTGATAGCATTTGACACCTGTACACCACGATATGGTCGCTTTGACCGGTCACCTAGATAAGATTAGATCGATAGGCTCGAATCTTTAGGCATTCGTTTGGCATATGCAATTCGGTCAAACCATAGCTCCAAAATAGTTCCCTCCATTCACCAACGAATAGATCGACTGAGCACAATTGCTTAGCTTTGTCTGAAAACTAAGGCACCCCAAAATCCCATAGGCTAATCTCCACTTTACCTCTTAAACTTGTCATTTTGGGAGCATACCCCATGTTCAAACACACCCAAATATCACATATTGGCATATATCCCACATGAACAAATATCACAAACTGACGGATGGCTGAATCCCAAATATGGAAGCCATGGCCCATTGAGTTCGATGAGTTACCTCGCTATCAATGATGACGTTCCACTTCGCAAACAACGAATTTATCATAGGTTACTCAACCATCCACCAATATTCCCAATTTTCCATTCAGATTCCATGATCTCCCCATTGAATCCCAATCCCAGGACCGGTGTCGCCGAACCAAGGTGCGAAGGCGCGCGCCATGGCGGCCCCAAAGCCTCGAAGGAAGAAGGCCAGGCCCTCGCGGTGCAGACCCTGGCGGATGACGTACAGCGGCGTACGCTCCTGGTGCCAGGACTTTGGGGATGGCCGTGGGGATCATTAGACTGCATTATCGACGTCATTCTTTGGTGGTGTACTAAAAATTGTTGTGTTATGTTGTGTTGATGTTTTTGTTTGTGTTGGGTGTTAGTGATTCTTTGGTTGCCGGTGATTTGTTTGGATTTGTGGGGTGTTCTCTTGATGGTTCGCAGATTTTCAAGCACCAGAGCCTCCAGAGCTGGAGGTATTCATTGATTTTACTGATGAATCTACTGGGGTGTTGATGAGTTTACCCCACATTGTGCCCCACATGTCACATGTCCATACATTGCCTGTCAAAGTAAGTCGGATTTGGTGGTGGGAATGGAAGTGGTGCGCACATTTGCCAAGGTAATCCTGAGATGCATTTTACTTACGGAGAGGTTTTACATTTCTTGGCTCAGCATGTGCATCCCTCTGAGCAACTGGAGAACCAAAACAAAAAACTGGGGAATACTGGGAATATCCCAATTCTAGTTGTGGAAACTCAATAATGAAAATCCACTGACCATTCCTAAGATACAGATCCAGTGGGAATTTTATGCATCACCAGCTTTTGGAATCAGCCTGCCATGGGTGATGCTCACCTACAAGCGTGGCCAATCTTGGATACCCTGCAAACAGCCAAGCGTTTCCTCCGTTTCATTCATCTCCACATTTTGGGGGCCAAAACCACAGGTCGTCTAAGCATCCAGAAATCTAGCCATCCAAGGCCTTCATAGACATGAAGTGGTAATACGTGGTACTAGTTTCATCTAGCCCAGTGTTCCCCATCCAAGGACTCCAAGGCCACGGCACTCCTGGTGGCTACAGGAGGTCGGCAATGCCTGGATACGCGACTTCACCACATCCACCGGGTGGATCATTCCTGGCCATGGCGGACCCTAAAAATGAGGGATTCTCCAAGTGCACTGGAAGGGGGTTATCCCACTAAAAATGAGGGATTATCCCTAGAAATGAGGGATTATCCAAGATTTCTACCCCACCAATTGATACGAAACATCAAAACGGAGCGAATGTCAAAGAAAGAGTGTGTCTTTCTTTGCACGGGTTGTTTTCAATCTTGGAATATGCTGGCCAAGGCAATCTGGATCAGGATTGCTTACGTGCAATTATATACATCTGAGACTGCAGAATTCCACCATCACAATTGTTTGCTGATTTACAGTCACATTCCCATTGCGGCTAGATCAAGTAAACATCCATACTGGGAGAATCATCGTAGATCAGCCATCAGTGGTGATGTACTGTTGCCAGGTTTGTTCACCGAAGAGTATACTTTGGAACGATAAGATGAACCATGCAAGATATGAAGATATTTCTAAACCCACTGGACGTTTTGCCGACATATGTGGACACTTTCCCTTACCAGGGAATACGAAAGGCACATCCATTAACAGTGCTCTTTCGGGTTATCCCTATTTCTGGAGAATTTGAAGCAATGACTAAGTAACCGGGGAATTAGCCCATATCTGACCCGCTCATGCTGTACTACAATTAAGTAAAAAACTATTTCAACAACAACTTGACTCAACTAGGAAAATCTCTTATACATCACTAGTTAAGTAACTGGTGAGATTTCCTAACCCTGCCCTTGCAGCCGAAGGCTCCCAACGCCACGCATCCGGCCAGGCCGCCCGAGAGCAGCGTCGCCGGGACGGTGGGAAGATGCCCTTCGCTGAGGCGCTTCGATTGCTCGTAGACCAAGAAGTAGACCTGGAGCACGGCGTGTAACGTTGGACCAGTGCATCCCTGTGGGGACTGTGAGATGTACATATATAAGATAGATATGAATATAACATAGACTAGATATGAAATGATATGAAAATATACACATAATATATATATATATAATATAGATTAATATAGTATAGGGTACTGAATCCCTTTGCGCATGGAACCAACATTCGGATCTCTACTCTTTTCAGCAAATTCAAAGTCGACATTCTCGAGACATGGATCCAACATGATCCAATGAAATCAAGCTCTCCGGGTCGCAGCGCCACTGCAAGGTCAAACTCATTGAACATCTATTGCTTTGGCTTTGTCTGAAAATGGTGTATCCCTTAAATCCATTGGTGAATCATCATATTTTTTCATTGCCGTTTTGGGGGTCTGACCCATTTTCAGACAGACCCATTTCATCATCCATTGATTGTGCAGAATCCTTGCTAGCAACCTGTCGCGGCGGCCAAGTGACGCCATAGGAGGGGCATTCCTGAGGGAAGGCCACGGCCACTGCATGATCAGTGGGTTTAAGATGAGATTTGTCAACCAAGGCAACCAGCAAATGATTTTATATAACTATATAGTTATATATATATATATATAAAGTTTATTGGGAAGATAAACTCATGATTTTGCAAAACTCATGAAATTACCTTGGCAATTGAGAACTGGATGAGATTCACCCAATTGGCTCAGGGGGGTGGTGCAACTCCGGCAAATACCCTCTGGTAAACTAACATAACTATGGGAAATCACCATTTTTCATGGGAAAATCAACTATTTATGTGGCCATTTTCAATAGCTATGTTAAATTACCAGATGGGTAAATTCACCTAGCAATGGATGATCTACACGTTCATACATTGTCATTGTCATACATGTTCAAATCATCTACTGGATTTGCTTGAGGGCGGCGTTCTCGTGGATTGGTCAATAGAACAATGAAACAAGACATAGCAACCAAGCAAACCCCAGGGAAACAAAACCATATCATCCCACTCTGGGTACGGTAATTTCATATATGATCATATATTATATATATCTACATACACACACCGGTTGGTGATTTCAACCCATCCCAACAATATATTAGTCATCTCAACCAATCATCCCAAGCATGGTTGAAAAACAATAGTTAAATACTATAAACCCCTGGCCAATGTATATGCATTGTATACTTGTGTATACATATAATTCCATATAATTCCAACATATTCCATCCAACCATCCCTCCCAGTATCTCCCAAAATACTTTACATCCCACACCATCTCCCATCGATCCGCGCCTTCAGTGCTGTGGGGCCCAAGCCCTGAAACGCCCCGCGCCGTAGCCCGACGTCTGAGATGCGACTCCTCGATAAAAAATGGATGCAACAAGTAAGTAATGTCAAGGTGGGATTAATAAACCATGGTTTATTAATCATGGAGGATTCCCCAAATAGTGGTTGACATTAACCATTACTAGGGGGTTTATTAACAGTGTCATATGATGTTATATGCTGACCAGAGGGTATAAAATTCTGAATCCGATAGGGGATTTTCAGACACCCGCTGTCGCGTCCCTCTTCACGAAACTTTGTCAGCGAGGATACGCAAAGCCATTGCAATCCACGTACATCCATCCACGTCAGGGACAATATCCTAGAAACAGAGATAAAGGCCTCTTGTTTATGTCACACTAGATCCATTCCATGGTACCATCCAGGAGGCAACTTCAAATATCTTCAAGCTCTGCAGAAACTCCTAAGCAATTTCTGCAATCCTGAGACTTCAAGAATTCTACAAACAACTGGTGAGATGATTTGGGGTTTGAGGCTTCAAACACACCCCCGCCAGGCTCCGCTTAAGCTCCTGAAAATGCCAATGGGTGAATCCCCGTGCCAGCCCAGCTGCACCTCGCCAGTTGGCAAGTCGCAAAGTTCCCCTGGTGAATTGTCCCTAGGAATTGAGAAATAATATGAGAAAACAAACGCATGGAAACGTTCATGTCTTTTTGCGATGGTTTTCGTAGATTCAATGATACCACAAAACAACACAACACAACACATCTTATCCTTGCAGTCGGGTCCCAGTCAAAAAACAAAACAATCTCGACAAGAATGCCAGTCTTGTACACAACGACAACGACAACGACAACGACAACAACAACAACAACAACAACAACAACAACAAGAACAAGAACAAGAACCACTTTTGACATTCACGTGCTTTTTGATCAAGTATATTGAATCATCTCTAAACAAGGAACACCGAAGGATTTCGGGACCAATCACCAGTCCCTAGGGCTCCCAAAACCACCCCCAAAATGAACCAGTTTGAGTCAGTTTGAGGTTTTTAGTGTTTGGAGCCATACATGGACATTTATGGACTATGTATATACATATATATATAATATGTAAATAAATATACATATATATATAATATGTACAGTATATATATATATATAATATGTACAGTATATATATATAATATGTACAGTATATATATATATATATTATGTGTATATTACATTGCTTCCAATATTACCTCAATCATCACCATGATCATTTCCTGGTCACCTCGACCTTCCAGCCTCAGCCCCGCCTGTCGCTGTGTCTTCACCAGATCCACGGTGCAAACCAGGGGACTCAGCCTGCGATGCAGCCAGCGACAAAGCCTGCACGTGGCTTCAACCGATGGGAATCACTGGATTGGTTGATGGGAAAATCTATAGGAAACCATGGTTTTTTCCATGTTTTATGGGAAAATCTTCACCGGAAACCATGGTTTTTACCATGAAATATGGTGGTTTCCGGTTTCCCATAAAAACCAATGAGGAAACTAAAATAGATGATGACCCCCCAAAAAAAGGTGGATCCCAAGCCCCATCTTTTTGGAAAAAACACCTGGCCCAAAATGTCGTATTATAGTCAACGGGCATCTCAAACTACCAGAAGGGCGCATGGAAACTAGCATATGATATGCATCAAACTACCAATCAGATTGTGTTAATTTGAGATATTGACGTGATATAAAATAAATGTCTACTGTATACAGATTTTTTTAAATAATAGTGATATTTGAGCGGTTCAACTCACCACGAGTTTTTGGGGGTACCAAAAAAGATATCAATGTCGATCAATATCAAACAACACCAGAATAATCTGCAGCAAATAGGCAGCATGGTCAGCGGTCTGCTTATAAGTGGGATATAACACCTCAATGGGTCGTTGTGGCTAGACAGCGAGCTCCTCGAATCACACCATGAGGGAGATGGATGGAAATTGTCCAGTCAACGTGTTTGAAACTACCAAACAATACAAGATCGGACAAAGATTAGTGAAGACTCGTGATTATGGGATGTTATATGTTACATGTATAAACAATGAAATAGGCAACCGGATTGCGTCTCCCTTCCAGCTTCTCAAGACTCTTGGAACCTATCCACAGTTGTCATCACCAAACCTGCTACGTGGTCGATAGCGATTCCAAGAATGGAGTTCATGATCCCATGAAACCATACTTGGTATGACCCTCAATTCAAATGATTTTTCGGGACATCTTGGGATTCTGATGACTTTTCAAATCCCAATGGTTGATGATTGTCATCTTGCTGTACCATTGACCCTGTTATGAACCAGCAAACTTACCCTCTGGTGAACATACAAAAAGCTATTGAAAATGGCCATTTATAGTGGATTTTCCCATTAAAAATGGTGATTTTCCATAGCTATGATAGTTTACCAGAGGGTATATTGTTCATGAAGTGATCTTGTCTGATATCCACATGTCCTGCCGGCCAAATCCCCCCCATCTTCAATCATTCTCACCGGGTGAACCCTCCCACCCTATCAGACCAAGGAGCCTGTAAGCATCGGCCGCTCCTCTGACCAAAGGCTTTTTAAGGCGCGCTCGCTCATGCCCTCCACACCGAAGACCACGGCATTCAACAGTGCCTGGGTGGGTAGTGGGGCCATTCGGGCATGGGAAGAGACGTGCAGTAGAACACATGGAGATTGCAGCTGACATACTAATCCCATCCATAAATATTAGATACCCCTTTTAGGCCCTTAATATTAGATACCCCTTAATATTAGATACCCCCTTAAGGCCCTTAAGAACAATTGTTTTGTATTGGATCTATTCAAATTTGGGTCCATTGTTGTTGGTATTCTATATAAGGGGGAAGGGACTAGTATCGCTAGTATGGGAGCCTTTGTCACTATAATTTGTAATATTTGTACTAATTTGACATTGGCTACTGCTCGTATCTGTTTGTTTATCATGTGGAATTTAAGAACATGCTCCACCACATGAAAAGCAGGCAGGAGGTGTCAGTAAAAATGCCCTTAGCGAGGGACCACAGCATCTGTGAAAAGGGTGGGGTCCTCATTTTCTCCAGACCGTACCAGAAAAAAATATCAGAACAGTCATCTTAACTCTTCCCCCTCATGAAGATCAAAATCCAAGTCTTTCCAACCAAATTGTGGCCCTGAAACTAATTCTCCAAATGGGCAAAATCAGCACACCTTGGATTCAAGAACTTGAAATATGTGGTCACGCCATCCAAACGCCTGGTGTCTGGGATCTACTGGGTATGGTCTTGCTGTTGGGTCCAACCTCTTCGGTGCCCCAGCCCCCGAATCTTGCCGTGTGGCCGTGCTGCCAAGTGGGAAGGAAAGGCCTGGCCCGTGTTGATGTGTTCTGTCCACATAGGATCAATTCGAGCTGGGGTCCATGACAAAGAAATTGAGAATCGATTTTCCCTTCGGTATATAATCTAGCATAGCTATGGAAAATGGGCCATTATTAGGCCGTTTATAGATGATCTACCTATAAACAATTGTGACTTTCCATAGCTATGTTAAATCACCTGAGTTACCGGAGGGTAGCTAGCGGATATATACCCCATCGCCATCTCCTGTTGATCTGGGGTTACCATTTGTCCTTAACGTGTTCCCACAAAGGTGCTGACACCCACAAATACATGTGTTGGTATCAGGTGCGTTTCTTGATAGAAGGCTATACCCCTCAATGGGCCATAAAGGATCAAACCTCTCTCTCTCTTTCTCCCTCTATCATCTTCCCAATAATCCAATTGCTTTAAACCAACAAATAGTACTGGTTTTTGGTTGAGCCACCCCCAGAAAGTGGTGAGTCGTTGGTCATTGAGGATCTGGATCTTTCTTCCATTGCACCGCCAAATCAAAGTGGTTTATCATAATATTCATCCTAAAGCTGCCATATAAATAATATCTATAATTTTATCAATGTGTAATGAATCATCATGGTTCCCATTAAAAAATTGGACATAAAATCTGGGTTTGTCCATGTTCAACCCCAAAGCCAGAACTTAAATCGTGCATTTCTATACCAAAAATAAACTTATATGTTACCCTCTGGTAAACTAACATAGCTATTGAAAATGGTCATTAATTCATAGTTGATGTTCCGATTAAACATTGTGATTTTGCATAGCTATATTAGTTTACCAGAGGGTAGATATTCCGGATCAAACTGGTGGACTCCAAAACTCAGCATGTTTCCCAACAACCTTTGCCATGTAGGGTTCCAAAATGGGGCTACCCTCAAATCATCCCAAGTCCTTCGCCCATTTCCGTATTAAAATCCCACGGTGACGACTGGGGAAGCCCAACCTTTGTAGAGTGCTCTGTATCCTTCGTCACCTGGGATGAACCCAGCACCAGGGATGCAGCCAAAATGGACGGTTTTATCGTGATTTCACCAAGCCAAATGTGTATATCATGGGGGTATTTTTGGAGATTGACTATTCTCAATCATCTAGAAAGTTTAAGTTGGTTTGAGGGAAAATATTGACCGGAAGCATCGGCATTGATTTACCAGGCACATTCATTGAGGGTGCCTGCAGATTTGTCACCGGACCTAGACCACTTCTGGGACATGGTGGATCAGCATTCAAACATATTCAGATAAAGTATGTACCTTTCGTGGATCCAGCACCTATGCTATCCCCGCAAGTCTTTTGGGATGAATTTCGGGAACCTCATTGTTGCTGACCCGTACAGTACTTTGTGGCCTTCCACTATGTAGGGATGATTTAACTTGATGTCCATACGTCGCTTCGTGAGGGACGTGTTTGATGACCCTGTGCGGGGAGTCGGCTGAAATCCGTTCCCTGTGTTCGACACTTTTTACCTAAACCCTACAGAAAACCTAGAAAGACCCTATCGGAAAAACCCCAAAATAACCCTAAAGAAACCCTACATGAACTCTAATGAAACCCCAAAGAAACTCTGAAAAACAAATATGAAAGTGTATACAGTGAAGTACCTGGTGGGCGCAGCGCACGTGCTGCGGGCCGCGGGAAACATTGCAATGGGAAATCCCAATAGATTAGATGAATATTTTTAAACGGAAACTAATCTATAGTTTGTGGAACTTAAATTGCCATGTTTGATTGCTTGAGGGTAGCGCTTTTTTAATATTTATCTTCATGGACAATCGTCGGTCATTGTGACCAGGGGCCAGGGACATGGAAAGACTGTGGGAATTATTCCTTCCGCTCGTTGATCATCATCATCTCTGCCAAAAGTTCTGGGACTGGACACTGGAAAGATATTACAATAGGGGGGAAACAAACTTCGAAGAGAAAGCCACAGCTTGTGGCAAATGACTACCGTTCCCAAACCGAACATATCTAGGGTGAGTTTGGCTAGTGAGGTCGCTATGATCATCCCCCATACCATCCACGGTGAGGGTTTAAGTATAAATAATTAGATGGGCAATTTTGGTGATTAAAGCTGGTGATTTTCCCTTGCAAAGTGTGATTGTAGGAGGAACATCAAAGAGTATTAGTATGAAAGGAAAGTCAGGCAACCAGATTCAACTGCTAGCGGCCCACATGTCACTGCTCTTGCCATATGTATCAAATAGCAGCTTCGAGATGTTAGATTCGCACTTCTCTTGTTGCTCTTTTTCCGTGTCAATCAACTTGTCTTTTGGATCTTTGATGGTTTGATCATGGGCCACCTAAGAAAGCCCAACATTCTTCATGACCTGGCCCTGTTCTTTCGAACAGGATGATGTAAAGAAAAATGATCCCAACTAATCCCAACCTGTTTCAAACCAGAGACCACCACAATCCACGTTGTGATTTTGGAATATTTTTGATGGATTTGTATGGATTTGTTGGGTCCTCCCCCAAGACTTCCCATCACTTCTTGGGGTTTCCCTCTGCAGCGGGGCGCGAGCTGTGTGGCTCAACACCTGGTAGGTGGTACCACGGTCAAAATGGGACATCGCTTGTAGCCGCGTCTTGGCGGTGTCCAGTGGGTGCCCGGCTAAAATACCTCGGCGGGGTCACATCTTCCTTGATTTCCTTGGTCAGCAAATCCCTGGTTAAAATAAACAGTTTGACTTTGGCCGCTTAAACACCATCCAAACAAGGCAGGTTCTTCCTTACGAATCTTCCGACAAAGTCGGCCAACAATCAAACATCATTTGCACAGAAGCCAAAACTGAAGTGCCAGAAATAGATGGTCAACAAATGAACAACCCCTAACCACGACATACCATGACCAACATGGTTTGTCCTCAGTCTTCCTCCGAATTGGCAACGTCCAGGTACCGGTCATACCGCCCAGGGTTCCGCCAAAAAAGTCCCTGAGCGCCTCCGACATGGCTCCGCCCCCAGCGCCGTTCGCCGCGGCGCATTCGCGGCAAGTGTGAAACACAACGAAGGCGTGGAAGGCTTGAGATCCAGATGGCGAGAAAAATGTTTCATGGGGATTTGCCAATCATATGCCATTGATTCTTGAGAATGTCCATGGGAAAAAAATGGAACAAAAATCGGTGTATATATATATATAGAGAGATATACGATTATATACACATACCTTTAGCCAACATAATTAGGATTTCACCAAACCCACCAAGAGTGACCACCCCGATAATGTTTATGTTTTAGGCCTTATTAATAACCACCAACAACCCCGATTGTAAGGGCCTATTGCATTGCGGGGGTCACCCTTGGGGCGGCGGATCAGCTTCATTCATGCTTGCAATGTGTCATTGTGCGTTGCACCACCCAAAACTACACGGCAAATGCAACATGAAGGAGATGTTTGGTCAAAATCATATTTTATGGGTATGTGTTGGGGTGTTCCCTTCATTCCTCTGTGATTCTTTTGCTACTCAGTATTTTGGATGTTGAGTCCCCCATGAAGAACCTCAATGGGATATCCAGCCGGGTCAGTTCATGACATTTCATGACTCATACTCCATCTAGCTTTTGCACATCAGAAACTTGACTTGAATGCAGATCCGATCATTCCCTTCTTTGGTACATCTGGGCCTTACATCCCGAGGATTGAGGGACCCCAATCACTGCCATCTCTGGTCGTCCCAGGCCCTGCAGCCTGGCGTGGCCGCTGCCATGGCACCATCTGTTAGCATATGCCAAGGGAAAGAAAGAATCGCCTTGTGACGTAGCATGGAGTTGTAGTTTATAGTCGCCTCTGTGCTTGGTGGCTGTTTCTGTTTGAGAAAAAAATTACCACTGGGGATTGGAAAGCAACATCTATACTGTAAATATGTATTTGAAACCAGCCATCAGTCTCTCCTACACGCCACTGCCAGTTGTCAGAAGCGTGATCCAATCAAAACGACAAGCCGACTTCAAGTCTTGCCGCCCCTGCTGGTGACTTGTTGCTGATGTGCTTCGAGACAGCCATGACAGGGGCAAGAGTCTCCACGCAAGGTTTTCAAAGTGTCACATGTTGCTGTGAAATTAGCTGGAGAAGCAAACCATACAAACCTTTTGCGATGCGTCAGGCCAAACTCGAGCCCAACTGGGCAGCAGGCAAAGGAATTATTCGGGTGAAATAGGGCACCCATTCTGAGGATGACTCTAACCTCAGGATGTCGTCCTACTGCTACTGCATCTCTCTTTCTCTCTCTGACTCTCCCTCTCACCATCGCCCAAACATGTTACACCTTACTTGCTGGAGTATCGCCCATCCATGACCACCATGAATGTCAGTGTTTGATCATTTTCTTTTCTGCAAGTTGAATGCTCGGATCATACTTGCATGAAATTCAGTCAATCGGATATACTGAAAAGCAACATCTGGAAAGAATAAATAGTCATCTATCACCATTATTGTAGAATTTTATTTGTGTATCTGTTTGGGTGTTACTATAGACGTATTTTGCAAGGACATTTACCAACCCTAGCCCCCAGACAGCTCCAGTATTTGCTTCCGGGCTGCCCGACAAACATCGAGAGGATTGTCCTGAGAGGATTTAAGAATCCCATCCCTGTAATATTAAAAAATAATAACCCCCTAAATGGTCCCTCAACTATGTGTAAATTCATGGCAATTGTTCCACTCAACAAAATGATTTCTGGAGGGGTGTTGAAGAAAAATATTAGGGGGAGGGGATTCATCGAGAATATTCGGCATCAAACATCTGCTGTTGCAACTCTGGTTGTTCGCTGGTGGTTTGGGGTGGCGGTTTGGATTCCTGCGAGTACCCCACAGTGAATATCATCTGGAAATAATGGAATCCTGGAAATGCCAACCACCAATCCAAAGCATTGGTTCATGGTTGGTGGTTTCAACCGATTTCAATAATAAGCAGTCAATGAGTCAATGAGGATAATCCTGGCTAGGATGGGAGAAAAACATAAACAAACACGTTATTAGCTTACTTCAACCAATTAGTCTGGGGATTGAGCCGTGAAGTAGGGGGTCAGTGACCAACTAAGAAGGGACATCAATAAAACATATAACATATATCATATATTTGGGTTTCAAACTTTTTGGTGGACCAAACATTGGAAAGTCAAATCATCCAATGGATACCCTGGTTGGTGATATCAAAGTTCTTGTAATTAGTCACTATCGCAGTCCTTGTTTACATAACATATGTCTGTATATATATATATACCCTCTGGATATATCATATATAATCATATATATATATATATTATGATTATATATGATACATATATATATATATATTAATAATGAACCCCATAAACCCTATATTGAACCATTGGATTTCCACCATCCGATATGAGTTGACAGCTGACAATGTCACTTGCTACAGATACCAACTCGTTGATAGCCGACACAATCATCTATTCATAAGTCTTCCTATATGTGTACATATACTATAGTATGTGAGGAACTTAGCTCATGACAATTTTGCATATGATCTATACCAATCCCATAGCATGATCATGTTTGCACATAGCATGATGTGGGATGTGTACTTGCAATGTGTTGTATGTTGCCTTGACTTGTTCTCATGGTACTGCTCCACCGTGCTGGCACCTCCAGCATCACCAACATCGTAATCATTATCATCACCATCTCGTCGCCATTCATCATTCTCATCCATCACAGGATATCACAGATATATACATATACCTTTCGGTAGTCAAATGAGGCAATGGACAATCGCCCATGTGTATATGGTTGATTTTCCATGAATTTCCCATTAAGACCTACATGAATAGGGGATATTCAATGACCACGTAAGATTATCAAAGGGCATAGTATAATATGATGTTCATCATTGCAGTATCATTGTCATATTATATCATATTCATTGCATAGTTCTACGTTCCTTCCGAACTGCTTTCCATCTCCACCCTGCTTCGACACCTTTTCTGGCTTCAAAGATGGGCTCCACTGCACCAACACAAGACTTACGACCGGCTTACCGCAATGCAAAGAAATTCTGATGCTGTCGTATGATGTTTCTTGCTACTGCCTACTCTAAATCCTAAGACATGTCCAAATCCCCAAAATTCTGGCGAATGTGGGGCATCCAGATTGACTGCAAGAAGTGTGCTTGTAAATATAGTCAGTTGCCTTGCTTTCAGGAGCCAAGTCAAGTGATGTCAACACGGGAATGACAACCCCGTGCTGACTGGTGTGCAAACCCCTGACCATCAACGGAATCACCGCTCATGATATGATTCTCCTGAGGATCAAACACATCTGCGAGTTAGAGCATGTGTGCTCTTTTGCATCACTGTTGTCCAGTGTCATTTCGTTCCATCAGAATTTCCTGCTAGGAGCAGCTGTCTGTGCTGAGGTGGTTCTGTCAACAGAGAGCCGTTGCTGGGGCTGACAAGGTTGCCTTGATGCTTGTATACAACACGAAACGTCATGATACGCCATGTTTTCTTATGTGAATTGATGGGCCATTTATCTGCAAGTATCAGCATGTTTGCCAAGACACACAAGGGGGCATATTATGGCATGTTATATGCTTTCATATTTTTTATGTAATATAATACATTATTATATGTGTCTGAATACAGGAAACAAAGGTATATAAATGTGTATATATATATATATATATCATCATATACGTAATGTACACAAATAAAAATATAAATATGTGCATGTATACGCCGTGTATAAATAGAGCGCACATGCATACGATTGTGGAAGTACCAGAAATCCAAGCATGTTCAGTTTTCGAACGTTGCCAGCTGCCAAGTTAAACGACACTCGTCCTCCTTTTCCGTGTCTTGGCGTCACATCTTGCGCAGCACGTGGAGATGGCCATAGACGGGTTTGCCTCCATTCTTGCGCAGGACCACCTGACTACACGGCTTGAGTCACTGAGTCATCGGATTGGGATGGTTGGCTATGTTGCAGCCAAAAAGGTGACAAAGTAGTACATCATATGGATTGCAACAAAAAAAACAAGTTTGAGGAAGGAGTTAACTATCAATGCAAATCATGGTAGGAGAACTGTGGTCAAAGCACATAGGTTATAATATGGGATGTGCTGGGTCGCCTACTAACACATCTACTGTAACACGCAAAAAAAAAAACAAGATGCTGATGGATGTGCTGGGCCGCTATTATCATCCCAAATCAAATTTCAAACTTCGAATCACCCACTAGTGGTGTTCCCTTTTGATCCCCACTTGTCCACCGCCAAGAAACATTTCTCCGCTTCCAAAGCCTTGGTATTCGCGGCAAAGTGCATGAGAACTTGGAAGAGATGGGGTCTTTGAATGTTTGATTGCATAAAAATCAGTGAAGTCCTTTAATAATGTAGCAAAGCTAATGCCCCTAACGCCATAAATCATCCCCAATGACTTTATATACCGTACTATAAATTGGTGGAATTCCAACCATACCCAAATGGTTCTGTTGTTGAAATCAACCATTTTTCATGAATTGTCATGGCTAAATTTGTTTCTGTTGTATTCGTCCTAAAGAAATATCCAACATAAACCGGATAGTCATGTCACCCCCTAGAAGCGACGCTAGTCCCAGGTGCTTCAGGCCACAATCCTCCGCACACCGACGGACATAGGAGGCCTGTAGCCGTGGCCATGGCTTAAGGGGCAATGCTATGATGCTCATCGAATTCGATAGTGTTGTTTTCTTTTGTTTAATAAAAAAAGGGTTTAATAAGGTCTAACAGTCTAACAGGGTTTAAACGGGTTTAATCAGGTTTAATTGCATTTTGATGGTATATCACTGGTAAATTGATTGATGATATATTCATGGGATTTCCAGGATGTCACACCCCGTTTCCTCTGGTAATTTAACATAGCTCTTATCGCTTACCGCACGGTTGCACTGTTTTATCCCCCAACATGCACAAAGAAATGCATATGTATATATATATATATATATTCATAGAATCATATAATTCTTTAATGCTGTATGCACATATATATAATATATATTATAGTTGTTCGTGTTGACATTGTATATTTAAGTAAAGTTCATCATATGTTTGGAATGAACATGTTATAGATATTGATTATGGGTAGGGTATGTTGAATAGATAGATTGGGCAAATTATAGGCCACATTCTGTTCATAGACCATCAGAATTCACCAAATAACGCATATCAACTAAATATTCATCTATACAAACACCATTAATATCACCAAATAACGACGTTTAACAAATATTCATCTATACAAACACCATATACGCCATCAATATCTCTAACGTTTTTGGATTTCGATATGTGAGGGGCCGCAACAGATGCAGTGCTCCAACACCACCCCATGAAGTTCGTCCAGGCACGGTGTGGATGTACCTCCCTGTCTCAGCCAATTTGAAGGTGCCCTGGCGCAACATCCGGACATCCGGGCATGGCAAAGCATCTCAGTTTGCGGATTTTTGAGGTATTCAACATCATTCCATTATGCTCCATGATATTCTAGGATTCCAAAATGCTCTGTCATCTTCATATGGTAAGGCCGATGCCGTGTGATTGGTGATCGGAACCCCCAATCATACTGTCAGGATGGGATGGGGATGTTAGGGGGATGGGAGTGTTGAACATTGATAGCTGATACCCTCCGGTGTCATCAAACATGGCGTGCTGGAAAATGATCCATTTAATTCGATTATTTCCCAACAACAGGGCCATTTAGTTGGTGGATTTCCTATTGTCATGTTTGATGACAAGAAGGTATATAGTTGATATTGTCCCGTTGTAGCTGGTGAAGGCCGCATTGTTATCACATGATTCCTGGATATTTTCCCATTATTCACAGCAAACATATTGAAACCGATCGGAATCCCATCTTTTACCATCCCTAACCATATAGTTAATTTTGTAAATAGTTGGTATTGTCCCATCAATCCTGGCCCTTCCCATCAATATCGAACACCCCCCCAGAAACAATGATTTTGTGGCTGCTATGAACACACATTTGGAACCGTGCCGAAACTTCTTTTATTCGAGCGCACAGCGCCGGTCAATGCCACTGGGTCTACCACTTGACATTGCGCAGAATGCTTGGAAACTTTTCTGGGTGCTGTACAAGCTTCGAAGGAAAGATGGAAGGATCATGGTGGCTCGGGTCAGCGTATAAACTACTCTTTATGAAAGTTGCCAGTTCATCTTCTGTGCGGAATTCTTTGGCGAAATCCGGGCGCCCTTCCACACGGATGAAAATCTTGTGCGCAAGGGCAGCAGGGCCATTGAGCATAAACGAAAAATGCCAGGCAACGTGGCTACCGTCCATGGCACTAAGCTCATGATCCCAATACAAAAATCCTCGATCCTGTGCGAAACTGACTGGCAAAGCTCCCCCTTCGCTGCAAAAGCCAAAAGTTGTCGGACGGGACACATTGCCAATCGTCCATGCAACGCTATATACCAAGTCAGCCATGCGGACATAGGCTCTCCAAATGTTATTGATTGGCTTGCAAGTCTTTATGGCTCGCAGCAGCTTATGGCTCACAATCTCATCCAAATCTCCTTCCAAGATGACTTCGTTCTTTTCGCAGTCCCTGTGCGAAGTCACCTTTGATCGCAAAGCTTGCCTTCGTGGGGCTCAGGAAAACCCAAGACAGGACCACATTGAAGCAAAACAAAGGCATGCCTCCAAAGTTTTGAAACATATCTAGACCTGGGGGCCCAAGAAAGAATCTAAGCAAAAGGTTCCACGGTTTGGATGAAAACGAGTTAAGGCAAAGATCAGAAAACAGCAGGGTGACAAAGATCTGAAATTAAAAACAACTAGTGGAACAAAGGAGGAAAGACGTGCGTTTTCGGCTGAGATGATGTAGCAAGCAGCCCTCACTTGTGACATTCATAGATGGAAACGGGCCGACGCCCATTTTTTTTCAGAACAAACAGTCTTTGAATAAGAGGGAAGCATGCTAGCATGCTATCTTTTTGTTTCTTTGTATTTGCATGTATTCACTTGAATCATGTCTACAGATACGCGTGCACAAAGAACGTTGAACAGTTGAACTGGTTCCTGCTTTTTTGCTTTCAGTGTTCAACCACATATTTTTTTCAGGATGATTCAATACAGCAGCTTGTATTTTCCAGGGTTTTTACCACGAAACTGAGGGACAGGGCGCGGAGCTACATTAAACTCAGGTATATAATGCACAAAGTAACCATGCACTTGCAGAACACAAACTGATTTCCTTGGTGCGCGAGCCTGAACAAACGCCCGAGGCAACAGTTGCGCAACGGAGCCTACTGTTCATCCTTCAGCATAGTATGATTGTTTCAAAAATACGGAGTTCCGTCACAGATCTAACTCGCAAATTATTGCACTTCAATGAGTGCAAAAGTTGCACTGCACAAAAGCTCACACAGTTGCAAAGCACCACCCCAAAAAAATAGCAACCTTCTGTTTATGTGAAGTGGTGCTGATGTGCAATGCAGTGGATGTGTCAGGCTGATTTGCGAGGCGGTGATGATGTGAAGTGGTGGAGCTGTGAAACTGATCATGAGGCGAAGTAGCGATGACAATGTAGTCTTGACATNGATGTGTCAGGCTGATTTGCGAGGCGGTGATGATGTGAAGTGGTGGAGCTGTGAAACTGATCATGAGGCGAAGTAGCGATGACAATGTAGTCTTGACATAGTTTAACTTACTAGTGATGTCAAAACGCGATGATGTGGAAGTAGCCATGAGAGCCAAAGATGGTCAGAAACGGGGATTGTGTGAAGCGGCGGTGAAGCGGTGATGATATGAACTGGCGCTGGTGTGACGAGGTGATGCGGTGAATGGTGGTATTAAATGGAAATTGTATGAAGCGGTGATGCTGTGAGGTGGCTATGATGGCAAATTGTTGACCATGTGACATGATGGTGACGTGCAACAACAATGAAGTTGGTGATGACGATGATCATCATCATGATGTTGATGATGTCAAACGGTGATGACATGAAAGCAGGCATGATGTGAGCTGGTGAAGGGTAAAAAGGTGATGATGTGAAATGGTGATTATGCGAAGTGGCGATGATGTGAAGCGATCATGATGCGAGGTGGTGATGATGCGAGGTGGTGATGATGCGAAGTGGCGATGATGTGAGGTGGTGGTATGAGGTGTTGGTGATGTGAAGTGGTGGTGTGAACCAGTGATGATGCGAAGTGACCATGAATGTGAAACAGTTATGTTGTGGCATGGTGATGATGTGAAGTGGCCAGTGGTGATGATGAAGTGGCGATCATGTGAGACGGTGATGATTTGAGGCGGTGGGGACACCAAGTGGTGGTTGTGTGTGTGTGTGAAGCGATGACGATTATGTGAAGTGCTGGTGTAAAAGTGCGATTATACATCTGAAGTGGAAATGATGTGAGGTGGTGATGACGTGAAGCGGTGATGATGTGAGGCGAAGCGGAGACAGTAACTAGGAGTTGTTTGGGGAAATGTCNACATCTGAAGTGGAAATGATGTGAGGTGGTGATGACGTGAAGCGGTGATGATGTGAGGCGAAGCGGAGACAGTAACTAGGAGTTGTTTGGGGAAATGTCCTTAAAATAGAATAAGAATTTGATTGTTACGGTGGGGGTCTCACCAAGTACGCAGTTCGAATCATATATGTTGTATTTCATTGCTTTGGAATGCTTTGGATATAAAGAAATATGGCGTGGGCGAGCCACTTTGCGATTCGCCAAAACTAGGCAAAGCTTGTGGACAACCTCTGGGTCAGATTTCCTAAAGTTAAAGAAAGGGGCATCCCACATGCCAAGTTGTCCAATTTTCCTCGCAGACAAACCTCAATGTCACAAGAAACTGCAATGCACGTATACAAGAAGGGGACATTGAGCAGAATATGCGACAAACGGGAAAGAAGACAAGTGCAAAGACAGACTGGCAAAGAGGGGGGTGCATGGTGAGATTGGAAAATAGGATAGGTTCAGGCCAGGTTCAGATGGACAAAAGCGTAGACAACATTTCAAACAGTAAAAGTCGGTTGATTTAGTTCCAGCAGAAGAGAGGTAAGCTGAGAAAAGTTCCAGCACAGTGCCGCGCTTGCTACAGGACCTGGAATAAACCGAAGCTAAAACCGCCAGGCAGGCAGCCATGGAGAACGCAAAGGTCTTATAAGTGTTGAGCCAGTGTTGAGCTTTCCATGAACAACACGCAGAAATCAGCCATCATACCCACAAAGGCTCAAACACAAAGGCCAGACCAGGCCAGGCCCAAAACGAAACACCAGATTCACCACATGCTTGTTCCTGCCACACAAACAAGCTGAAACAAGCCGTGGGCAGCACCAGGTGGCAGAGAAAAGTTGCGCAAGAGACAAGCTGCTCAGCAGCTGCTTAAGCTGATAGAAGCCACAGGGACCGGGAGNAAACAAGCCGTGGGCAGCACCAGGTGGCAGAGAAAAGTTGCGCAAGAGACAAGCTGCTCAGCAGCTGCTTAAGCTGATAGAAGCCACAGGGACCGGGAGTGGCAGGCGGAGAAGGCCAGGACAGGGGAGAAGGGAAGGAACGCAGGCACTTGTCTTTCCGATGCTAAATATACAAAAATGTACACACAAACACACACACACACAATTGCACTAATATGCCCCAATCTGTTTCAGAAGTAAGTTCAGATCATCATATGTTCACAAGTCATTCTGTTTGCATGTCGCATTGGCAACACGAATCTGTTGGTTTGAAAGTGGTTTGAAAGCGGCTGGTGTAGGCCGTGTAGGCATGTTCTGGCAGGGGTCTCTGTTCTTTGAACTTTGGGACACGCACGGAGAAATAGCAAACCCATGCGGTATCCCCAACAGTAAAGTTGAATGGAAAATATGGAAACAACTGCAATGCAGGCAACAGGCGCGACTGAATTTTGAACTGAACCAGACCAGAACCCCAACGGGAACGTCTCACAACCAGCCAGGACCCCACACCTGGAACCTTCCGGAACCAGCCCAGAACCCGCATCGGAACGAACCACATCTTGGAACCACCCCGGAAACCGCACAGGAACCACACCGGNCCGGAACCAGCCCAGAACCCGCATCGGAACGAACCACATCTTGGAACCACCCCGGAAACCGCACAGGAACCACACCGGAAGCTGCACCGAACCTTATCTGGGCTAAGACCCCTAAGCTACCGCTGCTGGGGAAAAAACACAACATACTGTAGTATATACAGTATATACATGTGTATATACTGTATCTTTATTGCTTCATTGGCACACCACAGGGTGTTTCACTCCGTCTGTGGATCTGATTTCATTGCATGGCTCGTGAGCGGGCCGTCACTTGCTTGTGGTGAACTCCCTTTCGCTTCCATGTCTCCTACAATCCATCCACATGTTTATCACTTCCCTATTGCAATGTGCCGGCCTCTGCACTTCCTGTAGCTCATAGCCTGTCACCCCAGCAGGGATCTTGACCTGGTGGTATGTGATCTTGTCTTTCCATGGGTCCAGCTGCCCGCTCTTCAGCACCACGTCGAAATTGTACGGCTTCATCTCTCCTNGCAGGGATCTTGACCTGGTGGTATGTGATCTTGTCTTTCCATGGGTCCAGCTGCCCGCTCTTCAGCACCACGTCGAAATTGTACGGCTTCATCTCTCCTGTGAAGTCCCGATCGCCCTCCACAATGTGAAACTCGGACACCTCCTCGCCCATTTCATAGAGTCGTAGTAGCAACTCCTCGGCTTCAGATGCAAAGCTGAACGCAAAGGTGTCGATCACCTTTGCTGGCGACGTCCTTGGAGTGAGGCCGATTCTATAACCTAATCGATTTTGAAAGAGGAAATCTTGACAGACATCATGGACCGATGGGCTTCCACCTGCATCGGACGGCCAGTCACCAGGTGCAAAGCCACCTTGGATCAAAGAATTTGGCGCAAGCTTGCTCTGGCCGGCTGCAGATTCATCAATCTTCTGGCGGGAAACTTGCAAAGCTGCAGCCACATCGGGGATGCTTTCTGTCCTCGCAGCGTCCAGTTGGCAGTGCTCACTTTCGCCGGAGGGGCATGCCCCTTGCCAGGCAGCCACAGCCGCCGAAGAAAGCAAGGCAAGGAAAACACCCGTGGCCATGGGCATTANGGCAGTGCTCACTTTCGCCGGAGGGGCATGCCCCTTGCCAGGCAGCCACAGCCGCCGAAGAAAGCAAGGCAAGGAAAACACCCGTGGCCATGGGCATTAGATTTTACACCAGCTTTTGGAAAACAAAGAATCTCTAGAATTTGACGAGAGCTGCAACCCCCAAGGACGGCTTGTTTGGCTGTGACATGGAATGTCTAGTATGATAGATGAAGCTCTGCTTGCTGTTGAAGACTTGCAGAGGGTAGCAGCTATCTTTGTCTCTTCAGTTTCAAGTTGGGTCAAGAAGACCTTGAGAAGAGCACGGACATGGGAGCCCATGAAGGCGCATCCAAAGGCCTTCTGCCCTCAAATCTCAAGATTTCCCAGCACAAATCGCACTCGCTAGACAGGAGATGACAATCATGCAAAAACATGTTTGAAGTGGACAAAAATGCGACTGAATGAGAAAAGTATGCCAAAACTGCCCTTCCAAGCCTCAGCTGGGAAAATCATCCAAAATTAGCAATTTTCCATTGGTCCATGGCTATGTTAAATAACCAAAGGGTACCCCCCTGGGCTCCTCCTTCAGCTGTCCCTCGTCTTCGTTGGCGCCGCCACGCAGTGGTGGCGCCTCGGTACTGAAGGCCACCACCCCGTGGCGGCCGAGGCGCGCCGCGCTGGCGCGAAGCACGGCGGAGAGGTCACCCACATAGACCTGGAGCATAGGAAAACTCCGGAAAAGATGGAGGACAAAATGGGAAGAATGGGATTTTTCCATGATTTTTGGAACTTGATCTTGGAGAATTTTGAGCTGGATGTTCTCTTTTGGGCACGTTGATGGTAAAAACAAACATGGTGAATGAGGAAACATGAGGGATTTACTGGGGTTGCTATCAAACACGGAAATATCAAGGGATCTCTACTGCTCCAAGTACCTTTTGAAACTGATCCAGACACCTTCTCAGAGGGCCTCGGGAGCATCAGGGATGGGAAGAATACTGGACTTTTGCGTGGGAAAAATTGGATTCTATTATGATATGGGGAAAAAGCGCATTTTGGTTCGGGAAGAACATGAGAAAATTGTAGTAAAAAAAAATAAGGTGCCACCCGTAAAGTTGGTGTTAGTGGCAGGAATGCACATGTTGCTAGGAAGAAATATTATTGAGTCTGTTTTAGATCCTCATGACTGTTCCGGTAATTCCAATCTCTTGCTTGGTTTTTCCCGTCCTCGGTCCCGTGCCTGCCGACAATAAAACAATCCTCATGAAAATTCATAGTACCCCCCCCCTAAAAAGGTAGGACAATGTAGGACGTCATAATTTACCACTTTCCATAAGAAATCGATTTGTTAATCTGTCTAAAGAGGGGTTTGTTCTCATGACTTTCGAATGGTGAAAGTCGTCAACCCCTGCAGCCAAATTTCGAAGACATCTGCTGCCACGACCAGGTCGAAGGTCTTTGTCTCATCAAATATCTCTATGAGGTCGCCACAGAGCAAGGCATCGTAGCCGCGCCCCTTCTCGCGAGCCACCTGCGGTACCCCTCAAAGGACCCAGTACCCTCTGGTAATTCAACAGTTTGCTATTGAAAATGGCCATAGAAAGTGGATTTTCTCCAGTAAAAATTGTGATGTTCAATAGTTATGTTAGTTTACCAGAGGGTAATGGGAATATCATCCAAAAATGATCTAAAAGGGTATAAAAGGGTTAGGTATGGGAAACATCCAAATTTTACAGCAACACTCGGCAGATAATTTCTGAAGGTACTTTGAGAGCCAAGGTATTTTTCGTATAGATATGCCAGGCTTACTACAAGGGTCAGTCAAAATACTATCATTTTGTTGTTGGTGGTTCGTTCATCCAGAGAAATATCAGAGAAATGAGAGGTTGATGGGATACGGGTAGGAAAACCGGGTCGGAAAACCCATGGTGGTTACAAACAACGTCAAACAACTAAATATCCTAAATAAACTTGGTGGATGAGCCGCTGAGCCTCCCAAAAAAGCGCAGCTATCCGATGCAAGATCCAATATGCTAGAGCTACCAGGGATGCAAACCAAAACCAGAATTGCCAATTTAGCCACATGCCTGAAAATAAGATTCTATCGTGGGGCATCATCCCAGTACGCCAACTAAATGCTGTATGATTTTATAGTCGGGATTTCTTGGGTTAATCTTCAACTCAGTTCCCACATCTACTGTAACTGACCCTGACTGTCCAGGCCATCAGGTCTACGCGGGCCCCAGCAAGTCATCTCCACCTGACATCAATCTCAGTCATCAATCAAGGATGGGATCCCAGTCATCTCCACCTGCAGCATCTTGGAAGACAAATCCACTCCTTCCAGGTGCTCAACCCCCAAGTCTTTGAGCAGCGGACCCATCAAGCCAGTTCCTGAGCGTCCATGCTTCATGGGGTGAAAATAAACCATGTTTACATGTATAATAGTCTGTTTTGTCCAATTAAACATGTATAATATATATATATATACCATCTAAGTCAAAAACCCAGGAAATTTTAAAATTTTCAAAAAATTTTACGATTTTTGGAGAGTTGTAGGAATTCCTACAACTCCCAAAAGCGTTGCGAGAATTGAGAAATAGCACTTAGGGATACATGTTATGTCCACATTTGTCCGCAGCACTTGGTTTTCAGTGCACAGCCTCAACACTTTGTGGACCTGTTGGTGCTGCTGGCATGTTTTGCAGGTGGGAATGGTGGTAATGCTCAGGCATGGAAAGTTGATTGAGGATTAGCACCTTAAGTAAAAGCTTGGGAGATAGTTTTAGATAGTTTCCGATTAATCGTGATAGATTAATGTGTGAATTAGGCTTCAGATAGCATTTTAAGATAGATTAGTTTCATAAGTTAATGTTAAGAGTGATAAGTTAATCTGTGAATTAATCTAATTTAAGTCTGATAGATTAATTATAGTTATGATCTTAATTTAAGACAATTTAAGTGTGACAGACAAATGTCTGATTTAATTTTATGACTTAATGCAAGTGTGATAGATTAATTTGGTGAGTTAACTTTAAAACAATTAACTCAAGTGTGATAGGATGATTTTTAAGTGGAATTTAACGAAGCGTGATAAAAGCAAAGGTTTAAGTTAACCAAAAGGTCTCAAGGACCTGAATTTAGGTGAATTTAGGATAGATCTCAAAATCAAAGATTAAGCAGGAATGCCTCAAGTACTAATCCAGTCGAGTACATAGATGGGCAAAAGAAGCCACAAAAGAAAGAAGACAAGTAAAGTGGCAAAGTAAGGAACGCCCAATTTAAGTCTTGTCTAGCAAACCACTGGATGTATGACCATTAGTTGATTTGTGATTTGTAATTTAGCGGTGCTGACTTGAGGCATGTAGCTGATAAACGTATTCCAGAAATTTAAAATGGGTAGCTTCATAGCTCAAGTTCTGGGACATTCGCTGCCATGTCTACTGGCGAAGGTGCTGTTCATGATGACCTTGGTGGTCTGGCAGAGGCGTGGGACAACATGAAAATTGTGCGAGACCGGCTCCAAGACTTTCAAAGCATCACGATGGAGAAACCGCAACCTGGGGAGGCTCCGGTGGCAGTTAAGGGAACTGTAGCCAAGAACCACCCGAACCTGCGCTACAACTCGGAGATTCTCGTCCCGCTTCTGCTCAAGATGAAGGACCACCGGGACAAATCCCCGGATGTGAACGCTCTGAGTGCGGAGGTGAAGAGGTGCTTTGAAATGTCCAGGCTGAATCCCAGTTCGATCACCATATCTGACGAGGCATGGTCCCTACGATACCTTTATGGCCTGGTCAAACAGCTGACATACAAGAAATCTCCACCAAGAGATTCTTGGTTTCAAGTTCATTTTTTGTGCATTTTGTCTTGGGGCTTAGGTTGACACCATTTTTTTTCTTTGCATGTATGGGTGCATTTTGAGGATCCTCTCTTCCAAGAGTTGCTGACTGTGTGGGGGGTGGATTTGAAGAACTGGAAGCAGAACAAAAAGGTAGGGGAGGATGCCGCGGCTTCCCCCTCGCCACCGTCTTCATCGGCAGCTTCTCCTGTGCCTTTGTCAAGTTCAACGGTTGCTTCCCCTGCTGCACCTTCGACTGGCTCCAAGGACGGGGATGTTTTCTTAAATGTGTGCATGTGGATGTTCTGCATGCATGCAAGTATACTTAAGTAAATCAGTTTGGATCAGAATAGTTTTCTTAATCAAACTAAAAGAGAATTGAGAGATGGTGACATCTTAGGATAAATTAACGGAGGAAATTAACTATCAAGCGCCCAAGAATTCAAAATAGATTTTTAGATTTAGCATAACTGACAAGCAGGTGTGGATAAATTAATTCAATAATTAAAGGATCGGATGTAGATTTAACTTATAAGAAGCCACTTCAATTCATTTAGCACCTTAATTTAAGTCAATGTGGCTCTAATCAATTAATTTTGATAAATTAAAAATTGATTATGTGCCCTAATTTAATTAAACGGGCCCTCCAGGACCCTGCGCCCAAGCGCACAGCGGCGAAGGCAGCAGCAGCGCCAACGATGAAGGCCAAGATGGAGCCTGCAGCGGCACCAACTGCAGCGGTGCCAGCTGCACCAATGGTGAAGACCAAGGTGGAGCCGCAAGTGCCACCAGGAATTCCACCTTTGCAAGCCACGTTGATCGCCCTGGCTGTGCGCCGCCAACACCTGGCGGAAGTGAATCTTGACAGCTAATGGCAGCTGCAATTTATAAGTTTTAATGTCATGACTTGGCTGGGCCTCATAAAATTTGGTTTCCTGAAAGGATTTGATAAGATTGATAAGATAATATATTGGGACGTCTTTGCCTCATCTTAGGCTACAGATTCGCAAGGAGAACGAGGCCAAGCAGCGGAATGCAGAAGCACTCGCTGAAGTTTTTGCTTCACAGCCCTCTGCGCCTACTGGAGCCTTGAATTTACTTATCATGTAGCATATGCTGTTGCAGCCATTTCTTAAGGTATGAATAATTTTTAAGGGAAACTTTTGTCGACTCAGGAACCCATATGGATGTTGGGCCAACTCTGCCAATGGAATTCGGCGATGTGGCATGTCAGGACTGCTTCTGTTCCAGTCTCAACTGGAATTAAATTAACATGATGAAATTAACGTATTTTTCAATTCGGTCAATATGTAATTCAAGTCAATCTTAATGAACGACAATCATATTAATGCATCATAATTTCCACAACTTCCGGAAGGACAAGACTTGGACTACTGAGAATGACACGGACAAGCTCGAGAAGAATGAGGTGCTTCGTGAAGAGGTGCCGAAGGAGATGGAGGTGCCCCGGACACGTGTTCCCCTTGGAGAGGCTGAGACAAAGATCGACAAGATTGAAGTGCCCCTTGAAGATACCCAGGAGCCTGAGAAGATCAACGAGGGTGTCATCCAGCAAGCCCAAGCAGAGCTGGAACATGCAGCAGCGGATCCAGAGAATGCAGATCTCCGCAGGCAACAGCTGACAATGAGAGCTGCAGAGAAAGAAAAAGTGGAAGAGCAGAGAGAACAGCAGAAGATGGAGAAAGAAAAGAAGAAGGCTGAGGGAAAGAGCAAAGCAAAACCCAAAGGACGACCTCGCAAAGCAGAAGGTGATGGTGCTGAACGGGTTAAGAGAGTCAAGAAGAGGAAGCAAGAAGTGGAACAAGAGGAAGAAGAAGAAGAAGTTGAGGATGCTGACTCTACAGCTGCCGAGCCCGAGGCCAAGCCGAAAAAGAACAGGAAGAAGAAGAAGCAGACTGCGGAGGGTGCCCCCAAGGCAAAGGCGAAGGCCACAGCCAAAGCCAAGAGAGCGCCTCGTGCCAGGAGGGCTGATGATGAGCCAAAGCCCGACGAAGAAATGGTGCAGGACATGGTGGAGTTGATGCTCAAATACCATCAGAACCCTTACGACAAGACGAAGGAAAAAATGCACAAGGAGTTCAAGAAGGGAACAACGAGGGTTTGGGTGAGTATCTACTGGAATCGTCCTGCAGGTGGAGTGAAGATCATGGAGGGTGACAAGGAAAGCCAGAAGTTTTACTTCAGCTACGAGTACTCGAGCGTCGCAGTGCACATCTACATGTGCAATCGCATGGCTGCGCGGTGGATGACGAATCCTGCCGAATGGCATGAATCGGATGAAGCACTGAACTTGTTCCGGCTTCTGTTGGTCAGTGGCGCCAAGGCCCAGGAGGAGTTCAACAAGCGACTGCAGAGCCTATCTGCCTAGGCTGATGATCTCTGAGTGCTTGGGCTGTGGCCTCTTTTGACCTTAGAGGATTAGAAAAGATTAGGATCTTTAGAACTCCCGAGCTCTGTAGGGGTTGATTCGTAGCATAGATTGCACATAGGGGTCTGAACACTGGTGCCATTAGAATCTTAAGTTGGTTAACTTTCTTAAAGACACTTTAATTATAGTTCGTCTCAACAATTTAATCTTTAAAATCTTCAGATAATTTAAGCTGACAATGTCTGGCACAGCTATAAGACCCGGTGTAGTTTAGCTGCCAGAGCTCTAATACACTTATCCGCCACTGACAGAAAAAAACGTGCGGTCACTTGCAGCCACTGCCGCCATGCCCGTCCCCTGGCCAGGTGCCTTGCTGATGTCGTGGATGCTGCTGCCGGGCAATGCGCCTTGCATCGCTGGTTTGCTGGAGGCCAGGTCAAGGGCAGGGCTGAAAAGTTAATAAATTGGGGCTGAAAAGGTAATAAATTGGGGGCAGCTTAGGTCAATTTGGGGAATAACTTAAGAATCCTGATTGTCTTCACTGTTCATGCATCCATTGCACTTGAGCAACTTTAGGGTCAAAAGCTGATAGCACCCGTGGCTGCACCATGCCCAACGGTGACGGTGATGGCCATGGAAGTGATGGTGAGAACCCAGATCATGGTGGACATCATGGTGGGCATCATGGTTCACGAGGATGGGACCACAGTGGAAAAGGACACGGAGACCGACATGATCCGAAGCTTGCTTCGAAACTTCATTTTTTCTACTGTCGAAAATGGTTTTGTTAAGCTTTAATTTTGGCATTTTTTCAGCCCTGAAATGACAAGGAGATGGTCCGGTGGCAAGAAGGGTGGCTACTCTGGTGGCGGTGGTGGGAAGAAGGGCAACAAGGGAGCGGGGAGAAGGCCTGTGCCGATCCAATCGGCGCCTGCACTGGGATCCAGTATGATGACTGTGGTGCCGCCCAGGCCAAAGTTGATGCCAACAACGCCTCCAGGTATGGCACAACACCCGGGTCAATGGTACCAGGCACTAATCTGGTTGCCACAACAACAGCCTGCTATTCCTGTAGATGATGCCTCAGAGGACCATGGGTTTCAAATCCATGTATACCACCAGAAAAAAAAAACGGTACTTTTTCAAACATGTGTTTCGACACAACTTTTTTTCAGATTGCTTCACCTTGCACCCTTTAGGAAACTGGCCCGGATGAGGAGCGAGTGCCTGTGGAGCCCTCGAACGCTGCCACCAATGCCAAGTCTATGAATTCCCCTGGCCCACGGACTTCGTCAGCGCTCGGTGCTTCGTCGAAGCCAACTGGCCCTGTCCGTTCTTAAGCTCAAAATATAATTTGTATTTTTTTTTAAACTTATCCCACCCACAAGAGTGAAATTTAAGCCCCTTAAGCCCTCAGAGCTTCAAGCTAATTCACCATCATCCATGGGGCAAATGTAGATGCATTAAGTTAATCCATTTCAATCCATCTGGGCCTAAAATTCTAATCTTGGCTGCATAAATCTAAAGTTGGGTTATCACAAGTGATTTGAATAGACTAATTTCCTTAAGGCCTGATGCCATAACCCATCGTAATCCCCTGATACCCTAACCCATATACTTAATCCCCTGATACCCTAACCCATCCTAATCCCTTCACATCTCCAAGGAGCTCCCGAAGCTGAAGATCCTGGTGCTGCTCCTGCGGACAAGCGCCCGCGAAGCCCTTCAGGGCCGCCGCCTTCTCATGTCCTGGCTGCAACGCATGCAGAGGGGGATGGTGAAGGCCCTGGTGCTTCACATTCTGCCCCAGCTGGTGGATCGGGTGGTGGCTCTTCAGTGGTGACGCCTCCAAAATCTTCGGGGATTGAACCAGTTGACCCAGCTACAATGTTCGGCCTCTTGAACAGCATGACTCCGGGATCCCCAGAAGCTCAAAATGCGATGATGATGATTATGCGCTACATGGAAGTGCATGGATCTGGTCCACGAGGAAGTCGGCCTGTTTCAAAACATGTAATGCCATATGTTTATAACTATATAGTTTAATTTAAAATAATAGCGTGCAATTTAATCTTTAAAACTTATCTGCTTTAGACAAAACAACTTTCTTATATGAACCCTGCAGGAGCGCATGGTGTGCCCGGAGAACCAGCTGCAGAACCTGGCACTGCGGATCGACATGACGAAGATGAGAACCGAGCTGATGCCAGTGGAAGATCCCGACGGCGAAAGACTTCTG
The DNA here is from genome assembly GCA_003297045.1 of Symbiodinium sp. clade C Y103. Lineage (NCBI taxonomy): Eukaryota > Dinophyceae > Suessiales > Symbiodiniaceae > Cladocopium > Cladocopium sp. clade C. The sequence continues at coordinate 265,620 of BGPT01000651.1, forward strand.
ACAAAGATCGAGACCGTGACAGGGGCCGTAGGGACCACAGGGATCGAGAGAGAGATCGTGGCAGAAGCAGAGCCCACCACGGGTGACTATAAATTCAACCCAAAAGAGCCATGGTAATTTTGATTCTGAATTTACATAAACTACATGTACGATTTCAATCAAAAAATTCAAAGCCCTTGCATTGACCGATCTTTTTGGGTTGATTTTTGAGGATGTCTGCAGCCTTGCAATGTACAATAACCGCTGCTAGATGTACAATATACCATGGCTGCTGGCCGCTGAAAAAATGGGAGTTGCAGAACGTTGGATGTCATGCCTTAGCATGTATACTTGGATGGGCAGGCTTCTTGTAAGTAGCTACCCATGTTGCAGAGGCATGTTGGTGAACATGTATGTTGCAAGCTTCACTTGGTGAACTTGTATGTTTGAGCACTGTACATAGACCTTGCGCAACCTACTTGGCAAAAAAAAAAAGTTATATACAGAACTTAGCCTAAGTTCCTTAACCTCGGGGTGAGGAACTTAGGGTAGATATAAGTACATTTTAGTATGTTCCCTATGTTACTTGTTAGGTCTTAGTAAGTGGGCTAAGTTCATATAGGGGAGATGGGTTTTGGGGTAAAAAAACAAGGTTTGGACCACGTTGGTACAGGACTTGGCAATGCAGCCTTGAAGTTGAAATATTGGCCATATCTTTTTTTTGGGGCTTTGCACAAAAAAACAAAGCATCGTTGATGCACTCTGTTGTGTTTTTTTTTCTGTCCCTAAAGGGAAAAGGATTAAACCCTGATATTTGAAACAAAGAATGTGGGAAAGTTGAGGTAAACCACCCCTCATGGGANTTTTTTTGGAATGTCAAGCAACGTGCCAGTGTTATTTTTGGCCCATCTAGAAGTTCATGTTTAAAAATCAGGGAAACAACCGCTGTGGTCCTGGTGTATTGAATTTCAATACCGTATGCTTACACTTGGTTTTTTTGATGTGTTTAATGAGCCTCCAACGATGTTTTTTCAGAGCAAACCATTTTACAAAAAGGGGTTCTCCCTTAAACAAACGATTCATTGAACAAAAAGGGGACCTCCCTTAAGCAAAACATTGATTNATGTTTTTTCAGAGCAAACCATTTTACAAAAAGGGGTTCTCCCTTAAACAAACGATTCATTGAACAAAAAGGGGACCTCCCTTAAGCAAAACATTGATTAAAAACAAAGGGATCTCCCTTAAAATTAGGGGCCGACCGCCCCGCCACGGCCAATCTCTGTGGTCCTGCGGTGGTGCTGCNCTTAAGCAAAACATTGATTAAAAACAAAGGGATCTCCCTTAAAATTAGGGGCCGACCGCCCCGCCACGGCCAATCTCTGTGGTCCTGCGGTGGTGCTGCTGCCATGGGGTGTCTTCAAAACCGTTTGGAACATCAATGTAGATAGATATATAGATCTGTTTCCAAACGGTTCTTGAATACAACCCAACCAGATGAAACCC
>BGPT01000652.1:6498-30696 GCA_003297045.1 Symbiodinium sp. clade C Y103
CCGAGAAAAGCTTGAAGTGGACACCTCTTGGGTCAGCAACGAGATCATGGAGCAGCTCATCACAGGAGTCGGCTTTGAATATTCGAAACGTTCCAAAGCTGCTGTCCATGAAATTATCGAAGAGTGGAAATTTGATGCAGCAAACACCACCTTGCCACTGAATGGCCAGTTGTGTCCGTAGCGGTTATAGAAGCCAGATCACAGCGAGAGCATCGCTCACGCACAGACACCGTCACCGCCTGAACAATTTTTGACCTGGACCTATGGAACCTTGACGCCAGAATCTGCCGATGCATGGCTGACAAAGTTGAAAAGCGCAGACAACAACTATGAGCCCACCACGGAACAACTCCAGTTCTTGCGCGCTGTCATCCAACGCTGTCTGGAAGAGGCACAAGAAGAGCGTGCAGGAACGGCCAGAACCGAGCCGTTGCGTGCAATTNCCATGGAGTGCCGGGGGCAGGCAAAAGCCAAACCCTCAAGTGGCTACGTAGTTTTTTTGAAGACGTTTGCCAATGGGAACACCAACAACAATTCGTATTCTTGGCCCCGCAGAACACACAGGCGGCACTCATCGGCGGCGTGACACTGCACGCGTTCGCCAACATTCGAGTCCGCGCCAAGAAAACCTCCCCAAGCAGCACCAACACCACGGACCAATTTGTCAAGTATCAACGGTTGCGGTGGCTGTTAGTGGATGAGTCTTCGACTGTAGGCCTGGAAGTCCTCGGCACCGTCGAGAAAAAANTCAAGTATCAACGGTTGCGGTGGCTGTTAGTGGATGAGTCTTCGACTGTAGGCCTGGAAGTCCTCGGCACCGTCGAGAAAAAACTCCAACAATCAACTCGAGACAAAGACACTTGGAAACTACGACCCGGAGGAGAAAAGAGACCCTTCGCAGGCNCCTCGGCACCGTCGAGAAAAAACTCCAACAATCAACTCGAGACAAAGACACTTGGAAACTACGACCCGGAGGAGAAAAGAGACCCTTCGCAGGCATGAACGTAATCCTCACTGGCGACCTGTGGCAGTTCCCTCCAGTGAAAGCCACCGCCATTTTCCAAAACCCTTTTGTAGCAAGTGGAAGCTTTCAAGTTGCAGCTCTGCAGAAATTGTTTTGGACACATNCAGTTCCCTCCAGTGAAAGCCACCGCCATTTTCCAAAACCCTTTTGTAGCAAGTGGAAGCTTTCAAGTTGCAGCTCTGCAGAAATTGTTTTGGACACATAGCCCGGAAGCTACTCAACACTTATTTGAATTAACCAAAGAACAGCGTTGTGAAGATCCATGGCTTAGTGTCGTCCTCAAACATGCCCGCCACGGAAGCATGACTCAGGAAATATGGTCTTCTTTACACGGCTTTCCGACCTTGCACGCAGGCTCCTGGAACTTCAAAACCCAGACGGTCGAGTGCGGCCAGGAAACTTGCGCCGCCGTCCATTTGCAAAGTGCGGCCGTGCAGCAGCAAGTGCTTGAATGCAATCAATGTCAAGCCGAACGCCAGCGTAGGTGTCTTGTCGGTAAAGATCAGAAAAGCCCGAAGTTTCTCAACAATCCTTTTGTGCATGGACTGAATGCTGCGAAATACATTGCAGCCAACCTTCGTGCCCGCCAAGTGGCAACCACCCGGCGGGAAAGACTCTTATGGATCGTGGCACAAGATACACCCCTGTTTCACATCGAACCTGCCGAATTACCAGCCCGGCGGGAGAATTGGTTACAACGCCATGACCAAGCAACTGGTGGTGTCGTAGGCTTGTTGCCGCTGCTGCAGAACATGCCCGTCAGGATTACGCAGACTTTGCCAGAACTCAAAGCCTTCGGCTTGTTCAAAAATACTCGGGGCACACTTTGGAATTGGACGCTACATGAGCTCGACGCAGAAGCAGTGTCGCACTTGCTGCGTCCCTTGTAGCAGGAAGTTTAAATGCCTTTAGCCCTTTATGTCCATGTCCCCGGGCAAGTGTGGCAACAAAATGAACAACTACCACCAGGAGTTGCCCGCTTAGAAGCAGTCACGCAAACATGGTCCTTGGAGAGCAACGGTAAAGCCACAGTGTCTCGACGAGGTTTCCCGCTGGCCTGCGANCACACTTGATCTCGGCAACTGGGACTCCACCCCATCCCGGGAAGCCCAACTCAGTGGCTACATGTGCTTGTCCCGAGTCAGAAAAGCAGAGGATTTGTGCATAGCCCAACCCTTTTCCCCCAACTTGTTCACCAATGGGGACTTGATAGGCCCACACACGTTTCTTGAAGTTCACCGCGGCAGAATCACGCCAGAACAAGCCAAAGCCAAATTCAGTCAGGACAAACCCAGCCAGAAAAAAAACCGCGACATCATGTTCTTTTGCCGCGGCTGCAGCCCACAGCCCGATCAAGAAGAGAAGTTACTGCCACTGCGGGAATTTGTTACCGCATGGGACCGGGACGAATGGTACCAAGTCTTATCCGAAGGCATGTGTCGCTTATGCCTCCAATGCAAAGCTAAGCAGACGCGAGGCAAACCTGCCGGTCGGTCTGCAGGAGCTAATCCGTGCCCATATTGCCCTGAAGCGAGAACAGCCAATGAAACCGGCTATTGTGAAACCTGTGTCGAAAAAGCACGGTTAGCCTGCAGTAAGTGTGATCAAGGCAAGAAAATCAAGACCAAACGTGTGACAGACTTTGACCCGGAAGAAATCAGACGCCGCAAAAAAACCAAAGAAATGCGACGCATTCGTTGCAAAAAGTGTACCGCAGCCCATGTCCCAACCACTTCCAGACAGGGTCGTTGCAGGGAATGCAACACGGCCGTCAGCGTTTCACATCTCACCCACTATACCGCAGAATCACGCACGGGAGTCTGCCGCAAGTGTTGGCAAGCAGGTGCGAGCGCCAAAGACCTGCGGAAAGTGTGGCCATCCCTTGAAAGCAACGCAAACGCCAGGAACCTGGTGCAACTCTTGTGCGTATCCTCCTTGCGCGGGCGGTNAAGACCTGCGGAAAGTGTGGCCATCCCTTGAAAGCAACGCAAACGCCAGGAACCTGGTGCAACTCTTGTGCGTATCCTCCTTGCGCGGGCGGTTGTGGAAAGCCACGCCCTCGAGGAAAAACACGACTGCACGCAAGAGACACCCCAATTTGGCATTGTCAGGTATGTCAAGGCCGAAAAGGCCGCTGNCGGTTGTGGAAAGCCACGCCCTCGAGGAAAAACACGACTGCACGCAAGAGACACCCCAATTTGGCATTGTCAGGTATGTCAAGGCCGAAAAGGCCGCTGTGTTGAATGTAATAAAGTAGTCACCGTTCTCCACCTTTGCAACTACAACGCCGAAAGCCACACAGGAACATGCAAAGAATGTATGGCTAAGGCCAAAGTCTGTGGTAACTGTGCAAAGCCCTTGCCAGCCACAGCAATGGCCGGCGCATGGTGTGCAGCCTGTGCCTATCCACCGTGTCAAGAATGTGGTCAAGCTCGCCCAAACGATACTCGTTATCACGTGGGGCTAATGCCCACGTGGACTTGCGCAGAGTGCAAAGTCAAGCCATGCAGCCACTGCGGTCAGCCACTGGACTCCCAGGCTCTGGCAGGCACCTTGTGCATGACGTGCAGCTATCCTCCGTGTGACACTTGTGGTCGGCCACGGCCGCAAAAGACTAGCTACCATGTCACGATGATGCCACAGTGGACGATGCCACAGTGGACATGCCAAGCCTGCACTCAAAAGTCTTGTGCTCAGTGCGGGCAAGTTCTGGGTGCCCACGCGCGAGAAGGTGCCTTCTGTTTGGCCTGCGCCTATCCGCCGTGTGAAAATTGTGGAGGGGCACGCCCACAGAAACACGACTACCACGCACGCGTCATGCCCACTTGGACATGCGCAACCTGCTGCGAGACAAAACAAAGTGGCGTCCCAAGGAAACGACGACGCACAGGCTAGCAGCCAGTACTATCCGCACCTAGTGTTTTTTCCCAGTGACCCGCACAATAACCACCATTAACACAAGAGACCAGCTAAGAACAGGAGTCAGCGCATCGCGCAGCCACCACGCCCAAGCCCGCAAGAGCATCGCTCATGCGCCTCTAAGCATGCTAAGCACCGAAGACCCTGAGCCAGCGCATCGCGCAGCCGCCACGCCCAAGCCGAGCATCGCTCATGCGCCTCGCTTCTGTCCGCCCCTCGCGCAGCCATCAAAACCCAAGCCCGCAAGAGCATCGCTCATGCGCCTCGCTTCTATACCGACTGGTACACATGACAACACCAAAGACGATGTAGGAACACGAGCCAGCGCATCCCGCAGCCGTCATAGCCCAAGCCCGCAAGAGCATCGCTCATGCGCCTCGCTCCTATACAGGCTGTCTCGCCACAGCCGCCGCCAGAGCATCGCTCACGCGGTCAACCACAGGACAAAGACCTAGCCCGCAGCGAAAAAGGGACCGATATGCAAGCGCTACCCACTGCCCAAAACGGTCAGTGCAAGAAGCTGTACGTGTTGCGGTTGTGGTTGCTGTGAAGGAAACCTTGACCGACCAAAGTGCTTTAGCCAACCCTTGCCAAGCAGTGCTTTCACGGCCGTGTCGCCAGGTGCCGACCGACGTCATCGGCAGACGGTGGGGGACCGTTGCAACCCCTCCCTGTGTAAGACGGGGGCCGGACAGAAGGGGGCTGACCGCCCGGGTGCGCAAGCATCGAAGGTCGGGAGAGCCGTCGAACGCAGGCAGCAGCAAGCCATGTTGTTGCAATCCATGTTGTTGTTGTTGTTGTTGTTGTTGTTGTTGTTGTCGTCGCTGCGTAGTGTTGTTGTTGTTGTTGTTGTTGTTGTTGTTGTTGTTGTTGTTGTTGTTGTTGTTGTTGTTGTAGTTGTCGTTGTCGTTTGGTAGTGTTGTTATTGTTGTTGTTGTTGTTGTTGTTGTTGTTGTTGTTGTTGTTGTTGCTGTTGTTATTGTTGTCGTCGTCGTCATCGTCGTCGTCGTCGTCGTCGTCGTGGCCCAACTTTGTTGTTGTTGTTGTTGTTGTTGTTGTTGTTGTTGTTGTTGTTGTCGTCGTCGTTGTCGTTGTCGTTGTCGTTGTTGTTGTTGTTGTTGTTGTTGTTGTTGTTGTTGTTGTTGTTGTTGTTGTTGTTGTTGTTGTAGTTGTCGTTGTCGTGTGGTAGTGTTGTTATTGTTGTTGTTGTTGTTGTTGTTGTTGTTGTTGTTGTTGTAGTTGTCGTTGTCGTTTGGTAGTGTTGTTATTGTTGTTGTTGTTGTTGTTGTTGTTGTTGTTGTTGTTGTTGTTGCTGTTGTTATTGTTGTCGTCGTCGTCATCGTCGTCGTCGTCGTCGTCGTCGTCGTCGTCGTCGTCGTCGTCGTGGCCCAACTTTGTTGTTGTTGTTGTTGTTGTTGTTGTTGTTGTTGTTGTTGTTGTTGTTGTCGTCGTTGTCGTTGTCGTTGTTGTTGTTGTTGTAGTTGTCGTTGTCGTGTGGTAGTGTTGTTATTGTTGTTGTTGTTGTTGTTGTTGTTGTTGTTGTTGTTGTTGTTGTTGTTGTTGTTGCTGTTGTTATTGTTGTCGTCGTCGTCATCGTCGTCGTCGTCGTCGNTATTGTTGTTGTTGTTGTTGTTGTTGTTGTTGTTGTTGTTGTTGTTGTTGCTGTTGTTATTGTTGTCGTCGTCGTCATCGTCGTCGTCGTCGTCGTCGGGGCCCAACTTGGCCCGATCGTGGCCCAAGTTGGCCCTAGCTTGGCCCAAGTTGGCGCCATCTTCGCCCAAGTTGGCCCCATCTTGGCCTAAGCTGGCCCCAGCTTGCCCCAAGTTGGCTCCATCTTGGCCCAAGTTGGCCCCAAGTTGGCCCCATCTTGACCCAAGGTGGCCCCATCTTGGCCAAAGTTGGCCCCATCTTGGCCCAAGTTGGCCCCATCTTGGCCCTATGTTGGCCCATGTTGGCCCCATCTTAGCCCAAGTTGGCCCCATCTTGGCCCAAGTTGGCCCCATCTTGGCCCTATGTTNGCCCATGTTGGCCCCAGGTTGGGCCGTCTTGGGGCCAGATGTGTCCCGATCTATGTTGAAGCTATGTAAAAACACCTTCAACAGGAAAAGTTTTCCGTCCCGGGGCCCAAAATGCTGTAAAAACCACGATTTTTTAACGTCGCCAAGATGAAATCCGTGGCGGCCGAAGGCCACGAAACCCTGTAAAACGCGTTATTTTTTGACGTCGCACGCACGATCCCCTGTAAATTACAGGGTCATCAGTCGGGCGGGGGTATACGCGGGGTCCACCCAAAGGGTCGGCGGCAGGGGCGGCCAGCGTATANTCGCACGCACGATCCCCTGTAAATTACAGGGTCATCAGTCGGGCGGGGGTATACGCGGGGTCCACCCAAAGGGTCGGCGGCAGGGGCGGCCAGCGTATAACCTTCGGTTACCAACCGAAGGCCTCCGGCAAGGGCACGGGCGCGGGGCCGGCGCCCGGATTATCTAAGGGCTGCCGCCCCTGCCGCCGACCCCGGACTTTTATCCTCAACTTCAAGGACGGGTACTTTGTCACAGCTGCTTGTCAGAATTCAGCGCTTGGGATAGAGATTTCACGTTAGTCTCCCGCAGAGGGAGCGAGCCCCGAATAGGGGCCATATATNTCACAGCTGCTTGTCAGAATTCAGCGCTTGGGATAGAGATTTCACGTTAGTCTCCCGCAGAGGGAGCGAGCCCCGAATAGGGGCCATATATCAGCTCCCGAACAGGGAGGCTTCGAATAGGGGCACATAGTGTGGGTGTAGTGTAGGCCTCCAATCCAATTGCTACATTGGCGAGTGCATGCGAAACACCCAAACGCCACCTCATTTCGTGCCACCTAATTTGCTATCTTGCTACTCCTGCTGGTGCTGCTGCTACACTTGCAGCNCACCCAAACGCCACCTCATTTCGTGCCACCTAATTTGCTATCTTGCTACTCCTGCTGGTGCTGCTGCTACACTTGCAGCGAGCTATAGCCTCCAATTCCGACATTGGCGAGCGCATGCGAAACACCAAACGCAACCTAATCGCTGCTGCGCATCCGAAACAACCAAACGCAACCTCAGTACTTTGACGAGCGCATGCGAAACACTCAAACACCACCTAATTTCGTGCCCAAACCATATACNAAACAGCCCGCAAAAAATGCCTAACGTCCCTTCTGAATTCCTATAGAAGGAAGACATTTGGCACGCTGCAAGCGTGATGCTGCTGCTACTGCTGCTGGTGCCTGCTGGTGCCTGCTGCTGCTGCTGCTGCTGCTGCTCCTGCTGCTGCGCATCCGAAACAACCAAACGCAACCTCAGTACTTTGGCGAGCGCATGCGAAACACTCAAACACCACCTAATTTCGTGCCCAAATCATATACAAACAGCCCGCAAAAAATGCCTAACGTCCCTTCTGAATTCCTATAGAAAGAAAACATTTGGCCCCCCAAAAATGCACAAAAAATGCCTAACGTCCCTTCTGAATTCCTACGGAAGGAAGACATTCGGCACGCTGCAAGCGTGCTGCTGCTGCTACTGCTGCTGGTGCCTGCTGCTGCTGCTGCTGCTGCTGCTGCTGCTGCTCCTGCTGCTGCGCATCCGAAACAGTGAAACGCAACTTAATTTCGTTCCCAAATCACATAACCTCCAATTGCTTCATTTGCTAGCGCATGCGAAACCCCCAAATGCCACCTAATTTCCTATCTTGCTACTCCTGCTGGTGCTGCTGCTGCACTTGCAGCGCGCTATAGCCTCCAATCCAATTGCTACATTTGCGAGCGCATGCGAAACACCAAACGCAACCTAATCGCTGCTGCGCATCCGAAACAGCCAAACGCAACCTAAGTACTTTGGCGAGCGCATGCGAAACACTCAAACACCACCTAATTTCGTGCCCAAACCATATACAAACAGCCCGCCAAAAATGCCTAACGTCCCTTCTGAATCCTATAGAAGGAAAACATTTGGCACGCTGTAAGCGTGCTGCTGCTGCTACTGCTGCTGGTACCTACTGCTGGTGGTGCTGCTGCTGCTGCTGCTGCCGCCGCTGCTGTTGCTGCTGCTGCACCAAAACACCATGCTATTGAGGGATGGGCTGCCGCCTCAAAAAGAATACCTCCCGGCATCAAAACACCATGCTACTGAGGGACGGGCCGATTCGAAAAGGGGCTAGTAGCTGCTAGTTGCATCTCCCAATACCTCTTGCTTGCTGCTGTTATTCGATGCTGTGCTGCCGCGAAAAATTTCCAATTCCTACATTGGCGAGCGCATGCGAAACACCAAACGCAACGTAATCGCTGCTGCGCATCCGAAACAGCCAAACGCAACCTACGTATACTTTGGCGAGCGCATGCGAAACACTCAAATACCACCTAATTTCGTGCCCAAACCATATACAAACAGCCCGCAAAAGATGCCTAACGTCCCTTCTGAATTCCTATAGAAGGAAGACATTTGGCACGCTGCAAGCGTGCTGCTGCTGCTACTGCTGCTGGTGCCTGCTGCTGCTGCTGCTGCTGCTCCTGCTGCTGCGCATCCGAAACAACCAAACGCAACCTCAGTACTTTGACGAGCGCATGCGAAACACTCAAACACCACCTAATTTCGTGCCCAAACCATATACNAATGCTTAACGTCCCTTCTGAATTCCTATAGAAGGAAGACATTTGGCACGCTGCAAGCGTGATGCTGCTGCTACTGCTGCTGGTGCCTGCTGCTGCTGCTGCTGCTGCAGCACCAAAACACCATGCTATTGAGGGATGGGCTGCCGCCTCAAAAAGAATACCTCCCGCCATCAAAACACCATGCTACCGAGGGACGGGCCGATTCGAAAAAGGGCTAGTAGCTGCTAGTTGCATCTCCCAATACCTCCTGCTTGCTGCTGTTATTCGATGCTGTGCTGCTGCGAAAACCGCGCCAAAAAAATCCCTAACGTGCGTTCTGAAGAACAGAAAGCAGCATGCCCCTGAAGGAGCGGTTTTTGTTGTTGTTGTTGTTGTTGTTGTTGTCGTTGTTTGTTGTTGCTGCTGTCGTTGCTGTGCAACCTCTCTTCCCTAACGCGCTCCCCCTTGCTGTCGGCCGGGGTCGGCGGATATGTTGGCATTTGTTAGCAAAAAGATGTCGCGGATGAAACTGAGTCTCAGGCCACAGTCACATGAAAGTCACATGATTCATCATTGATTCATCCAGATCATGATCTGATATGATCTGTGCATATCATGGATCGTCCAGACGAGGACGTGAATGACGGGTGTTTGCGCGCTGTGGCTGGGGTGTCCGACTTCCAGTTTGATCAGTTTGAAGACAGTTGATGCAGCGGTGAAGCATGTTAAACGCTGGTTTCCATCATTCTTGGGCACAGATCTCCCAAATGTATTATATCATATATATAAGTATATATATATATATAATATATATATATATATAATATATATATATATATAACAAATAGAATATATATATTTATGAATGTATAGTGTTGTTTTCTTTTTGGGACCATTTGAGGTTGAAAGCCGTTGATAAAAATAAAGGGCGACCTCACTGTGATGTCGGTGCATTGATGGTTAATCAGAGGAATCCCCGCCCAATAACCCAATATGTGGCCTTATTTCAGGTTCGGGAATGATGATATCATTTATCCAGAATCCTCATTCGTTGGTCGGTTATACAATCACACACCCATTATATCCCCATAACCGCCCCATTAGTCACTAGTCCCCAGTAATCCGACAATAGTCGGATTACAAACTAGATAAACACCTAGATTCTTGCCGACATTCCCATGATATCCTAATTCCCCCGAAACAAATCAGCTCCACTATGGTTCATACTCCTACAATTGTGCAAATTATTTCCCCATGATATCCCCAGGTTTTGAAATAAAACATCTCCAGAGATTTTCTTCCGAAGTTCCCGACTTGGCCTGGCATCTCCAGGAGCCACGGCTGCGGCGTTTGGTGCGCCAGCTGGCAGATTCTGCGTGGCAAAAACGTGCGGAAGCTGTGGAGCAGCTGGTGGCAGATGGCAAGGCGTTGATGGCGTGCAGGAGATTGATGGAGATTGCACATGGGAGAAACATAACTCACACACACACAAAATCTATGATGATAGGATATGAACTATATGTATATGTGTATATCTACATTTATATCCACACACACATACACACACACATATATATATATATATATAAATATATATATATATACATATGTTTACTGAGATGGTGATGTGGAGAGAGAGAGAGAGAGAGAGTCAGAGGGAGAGGGAGATACATGTTATAGAGTTATATAGGTATGACATGTATATATATATATATAGGTACCAGTATGTACACTGTACACAAATGACATGTTCATGTTTTATATTTCCTGCTAAGTCTTTGCTACCCGATGTGGAGAGATGTGTGGATGCGTGGATGTGCAGGACATGTTGTGAAACTTGGCCGCGCTTGCTTGGTTCAAGCTCATCCATAGAGCTGTGGTATAGATTTTTGGTTGGCTTGATTCATCCCAGAAGTGTGAGACCGAAGACCGGCGCACAGGAGAATCATACTTTCTCAGCCCTTGCTTGAGTCAGGGCTTTTGAGGACTAGGTCGAAACACGAGCCTTGCCCGAGCAAGTCTGGCTTTCGAATCAAGCAGAACCACAACAAGAAAACCTTGAAAAAGCATGCTGCGCTTGGCTGTGAAGCGAAATCGTTCCAGTGCCACACGCAGTCACCATCGGCATCATCCAGGAGGCTCACAATCCCATGCATTGTCGGACCTCCCCAGCTACGTCATTTGTGACTCCAAGGCCAAGGGAGTCATCCGACATGCTAGCCAAGGCTTTCAGGACTTGTTTGGTTGCACAGCCGATGACTGTGAAGGCCAGCAGTTGAGCCCAGCAAATTTGCTCCAGTCCCATGAACTGAAGAAGATCTCCCTAGAGGCTGGGCTGTCCAGCACTGAAGTTGCCACAAGCATCCACCGAATGACCCGTGCAGCAGAGGAGGCTGTGCAATGCGCAGCCGGTACCTGCCAGGTACCGGCCCAGGTACCTGTGCTGCTGAGCCACAGCAGTGGAGAATTGTTTGTGTGTGAGATTAGTTGGCGCAAGAATGTGCACCCAACCCTGGGTTGGTCTTATCATGCGGGCTTGGTGCAAAAGATCTCAAAGGACATTTCTGTCCATGGCCTATTAGTAGCTGCTTCTCAGGAAACAAGTTATGCAGAACTTCGTGCAGAGTGGGCTGAAACAGCTCAGGATGGATTCTCCCAACAGCTCGGTGAGGAACTGCATGCCGCAGCCGAGAAGATGTGGAAGGATGAACTGGCGAAAGGCGTCAAACCCAAATCCGCCGTGAAACGACGGGAGGAAGACATGACCTCCATTTGGAGTCGCAGCACTGCCTCAACCATCAGCAGCTCGAAAGACTCGAAAGAGCCGTCCAAGCATGCGAGGAAGGAAGGCGAACAATTTGGATCACACCATTTTGGTGCCCTACTTGGCATGTTGCCGCCCAGTGAAGAAACTGTGGAAAAGCCGTTGCCAGAAGCAGAAGCTCAGCTGCCGACAGGTGAGACCTTCCAGGACTTCGCTTCGGAGGATGAATTCGAAGAGTGTGAAACAATGTCCCACAGTTCTAGCCTAAGTGTCTGCTTAGTGGTTTTATATATGGTTGCAAAGTTTTTTTTTGACATCTTATGTCTTTATTATGTTTCATTTTGAGTTCCTATTTGGAATGATGATCATCGTCAGTTGGCTATCATTTTCCAGTGCCTTGAAGCCACCAACACCAGGTGTGGACAGTGGGCCGCCTTTGTTCGATGAGGTGGATGACCCGGTGAAGCATATTGATCGCCAAAACCTTCGCCAAATGAAACAAGCCTTTATCCTGGCGGCCTTGGGACATAGCGACCATGGCGATATGGAGTTTCCCGTCGCTTTAAGGTCCGCAGGCTTCGATGCCTCCGCATCCAACTGGCCGGGGGGTCCTGCATGGAAAGCCAAGGTCGGCAGCAACGCGCGGGACGTGTTTCAGCCGAATGTGGCCGCTGGACCCAAAGCACAGATGCTCTGGAAGACCTTCTGCGAAAGCTTCGAAAAGCAACAATTCTTCAAAACAGCTGGTGCTGGCATAGCCTTGCTGGGGAACATGGAATTAGTACTTCCAGCAGGTGAATTTGTATTCGTGCAACCGTTTCATGGCAGATTGGGCAATCCCATCGACTGTTTGGTCTATGTAAAGCATATTGAGCTGGATGATTGCCCTTTCATCCTAGCTTTACATGCCTACTTACCGCAGGATCCTGATGACCACAGCCTTGAAGAGGAGTTCTACAAATTAAGTTCACAACTTGATGTTGTCATCTCTGAGTTGGCCTCCGAATTCTTCTACTATGCCCCAATGCGGCGTCAAAGGACACTCGGAACCAGAGCCTTCAGAGCGAGATGTAGTGTTCAGCAGTGATGGAGCTGCTACCGAGCTCCTGAACTGAAATTTTGTGGGAGTGCAGCATGGAACACCGAGCAGCTCAGAAACTCCTGGAGGATGGGTCAAAGGATGGGTCAAACTATTGGCACCCGCATTGGAATTATCACTCCGGATATGAATACCAAAACACCCCAAACACCACGGCCCGATCTGTGGCTGGGGACCTCCCATTTTGACCCATGCCCACTTGGCATTTTCAGAGCTTGGCAGCATTGGCCGTGGCTCACAATTTGCACATATCCAATCAATCATAATTATATATCATAGGCTCATAGGCAGTGTTTCTGCAGAGCTCAGTGTTAAGTCATTGGTTTCGATTTGTGGTTCCACTCCGTTTCGTCGGTTCCATGTTGCGGCACTTGTGCGGAGTGCAGTGCCTCAGAGATCCCACGCTCGCTGCCCTTGAGCAGCCAGGCCGGCTCTTGATAAAGCCGTCACTTGAGGTTCCAAGGCATGTTCTGGATAAAGCCTATGCAAGTCCAGCCGCGCTCAGCAAACCATTCAACCCCCCTGTTGGTTGATGATTATACTGTAGGTGATTATACTACCCAATATGTCCCAATGTATTGGAGACTATCGTAACGTTGATAATTCATTACTTGAATCCTGTTAGCCAACCAGTGCCCAGAGTTTTGCATGTTGTTTTTGGGGGGCGAAGCAACCAGCGAACCAACCAGTCACCATACTAGGTCAGGGGCGTCACAAGTCTTTTTTGCTGGAAGATCAGCTGGAGTTGCCTTCGCTGCTTGCTGAGGAGCATCGTTCTGTTTTCCTCTGCAGCAGATTTTCAAGGTTTCCAATGAGCAGCCAGTTCCATGCAATGGAGCTACCAGAAGATTTGGACAGATATATACTGATCATATTTAAAGATACTAATCTTGATAGGCCTCTTGGCAGTCTGGATTCAGATTGCAACAAAAGGATGCACACGTGTGACCTGGTTGATGGTGTTTTTCATATCTTTTTTCGTTCCCCAAAATGCAATGATGATCTGAGGAGTTGACTAACTCACGCTGAAATCATGGGGGTGACTCAACCAACCAGCGAGGGAGTATGAAATGCAGCTTCATTTGCTTGGTTGCTCATTGCCGCCCTTTGAAGATTCCGCTGTTCCCGAGCCTGTGATGGTATTAATAGTGATTTGTTGCCTTCTTGGGCTTCTGTTCAAATGTGTTGGGATGAATTCCATGGGATTACCTGCAATGTGGTAACCCCCCAAAAAACCCTCCAATTTTGAAAAGTTGAATGCCGTCCATTTCTGATGAGATCGGGGATGGTTTATGGGCTTTACCACATAATGCAACTGGGCTATACCCCGCTGTACGCTCTGGGAGCTTGTTTTCAATCTGAACGAGTGACAGCCGCAAAAGTTTGGCCAAAGTACCACTCCAAACATTCAGGCCTTGAGTGAGGTTTCTGAACAGATCATCTCAAACTTGATCAATTTCACCTTGGAGATGTATCATAATGCCGCTCAGTGCCTTGTTTTGGTTTGTATCGCAGGCTCGTTGCACTTTAGGATGAGCAATTTGCAAGCCTGATCGGAGTCGCCGCAGTGGTTTTCACGAATCGTCAAGGTTGACGTCGACAGTTGACGTTTGAAATTCATAGGGTGACTGGATATTGGATCATTTGTTGAATCTGTCGAATCTGTCGTGTTCTCCGCACGGCATTCCTGGTCAAAAGTAAGGCTGGCATTGCGAATCCACAGGCGCATTTTTTGCGCCAGACTCGCATCTTTTGGGCACGGGCTGCCCGTACAGTGGTGCTCTCACCTTCCCTGCAGCGATGTTCGCGGAAACAACCTGCAGAAGCGGTAGCGCCAAGTGAAGTGTTGAAAAAACGGGTGTGTTCAAGGCTGGGTCGCCACCATCCCGTAGCTTGGCAGTTTCCAAAGTGGTTTCATGACACCGTGGCACCATGTCTTGATCCTTGATCATGGGGTACTTAGTTGGATGCTCTTGCCACTTTGGAGTTCCACGTCAAATTATGTCTTCCATCGTCTTCCTGAGCCACCTCTGAGATTTTACTTGCTACAAAGGTAGTTCACCGCAGTGAGACATGTTCTCTCCCTGGGTGCAGGTAAGTTCTGAAGCGGCGCTGGAAACTATTCAGGCCTGAAGGAAACGATTGACATCATTCCCGTCTTTGATTGCTAATGATTCAGGCGTTGCTTCCACTTCTTCAATCAGAAGACAAACCATGGCGTGCACGTGGGGCTCTTGGATGCCTTTACAGAAACAGAATAACTTTGATGAGTTGAGTGGTACATGCAGTGCCAGCAAAGTTGATGCCTTCAAACTTGGTTTTTTTTCGTTCTCACCCTGGAAGCACCACTTGAACTCTGCAATTTGGCTTCAGGAGCAGCAAGGGTTCTACTTGTGTGAATTGGATGTTCTCCAGCTTTTGGGTTGTGTGTAAAGCACCGAAAGCACACGTGGCCTTGGCATGTTGACATTATGGGTAGGTTTGAAAGGCACTGTGTGATGTGTAATCTCATCACGACATGAGTGCATCATATCATTGCGGAGTTCGCTGGGAACCTTAGCAGCTTCTGCTTGTACATAGATCCATGGCAGCACCGGGGGAAACTACGGCGGCAGAGATGCCGGGCGCCATTTCTACGAACACGGGTGGCTCGGGTGGCTATGAGCCAGATACTACGGCCTCGAGGGAAAATGTGTACCTCTTGTCCTACTCATTCAACCAGGACCCTGGTCATCCATGGCCTATTGCAGTGCATAAACCTTGGAAAAGGAATTGGCTGAGGCTCCTGAAAATGATGAGCTCCCAAAAAGAACTGTGTGGCATTCGAAAGATCTTAATTTTGTCCTGGAATTGCGCACCGCTTCAGATCCAACTTCTATGGCAGGACGGCTCGTGCTTCGTTTGTGGAACCACAGCAGGCTTTAGAGTCTTCTGCTTGGACGGCAACAAGGAGCCAGGGCACACTTCCATTGTACATCAAGGCCACATGTATGGCCCAACGCATGGGCTAGTTCCCATTTTTAGGTCTAAGCGTAAGGTTCTCCAAAATCACATGGTTGATTATCAGTTCCCCACTTCAAACTTCTATTCTTGGACACGCCCATTAAGTCTTGGTAGCCTCCAACGAAATTGATGGGTAGTACATGGTAGTACCACAAAACTTTGGGTGATACCCCCCACCTCTTCCTATCAAAATACATGGTACTATATGGGGGTTTCCTAAAATGGAGGTACCCCAAAAATGGATGGTTTATAATGGAAAATCCTATTAAAATGGATGATTTGGGGGTACCCCTATTTTAGGAAACCTCCATATTGAGTTCCTAAAATGGAGCGGTTCCCAGGAAAACTGGAACAAGGGGGATGGCACTGGGATCAGAGAGCGGCTACGTCGCGACCCGCACCCCCACCCACGGAGTTCTGTGATGCGGGTAGCCATGTTGATGCGAAGCAGTATCTTGGATATATGAGGGAAAAGCGCTAGGAAATTGGACAAGATCTGTGCTGAAGTTTCGTTGGTTAATTTGTGCAATTCTACCCAGGGGAAAAGTCTGAAGATTGATGGGTCGGTCCACCAGCATGCCGGGATTTCACACCAAAATAGCCCTGAAGAATTGTACAAACATAGGGTTTGATCCTTTGGAATTGGGATTGCCCTTTCTTCAAGACCAGCCCATTTTTGGGGACCCCATCATCTTTAGATATATTTGAAAAATAATCCATTCCCTTTGTCAAAATACTTCCAACGATACCCTGTGACCAGAATTGGATCTATTCTTTATTTGGGATCCCATGAGGATCCATGAGGTATTTCACATATTTGGGCTAGACTGCTTAGATCATATTAGAAAGAACATGTCAACGTCTGGTTGGTGCTTCGTGGCCTAGGCATTTTTGCAATGGTGAACCAGACCTTTGAAACATCAGGGGAGCCAGCACCTGGTTGCATGAACAAGGCGCGATCAAATGTTCAACGCTGGTTCAAGATGTGCTATCAGGGGGGAACGGATTCATTAAACATATATCCCCATCACTTGGTGATATATTGTCATATAGCAGATGACAACCTAGAATCCCAAGTTCATCTGAGAGCAGAAACAGATTTACCAGCTGTTTTGAGGTTCATTCTGACACCGGGGTTTTGACAAATACCCATGTCTACACACACACACACACATATATATATATATATATACATATGCATAGTAAATCTATTATATAGTATCATGTATTCCCACATAATTCTATGAAACATTAGAATCCGGACATTATCACACACACATGTATATATATATATATATACGCATGTGTCAAATCAAAAATCATGAGCCATTGTCACACACGCACGCACACACACACACATATATACATAAAATAATTTACATAACAGAATACAAAATATAGTATGAATAACATAATATACACAATATAACACACATACATACTTACATACTTGCATACTTGCATACTTATATATATACATACACACTCATACAAATTAATCAATGTATATATGCACAAACAATTTATAAAGTAAATCATCAAAGAACAAAGACATGAATATAAGCATGTCCACACAATCAGGCGCACATAAGCACACACGACGTCCAGGTGCAAATCTGGGAGGAGCGCAAGCAGAAGGTCGTGGCGGAGCTACGCTGCCGCAACGAGGTGAAATCAGTGTACTTGCACAAGGCGCGCGGAAAAACGGCGGTGGGTTTGGGTCAAAGAAAACGTAGATTTCTATATTATACATATACAATATATATATATATATATGTAGTATATATTCTGTATGATATACCAAATAGTATATATAGTATATTGCAGAATATGATGCAATACGATGTAATATGATATAATTCGATGCAACATAGCATAATTTCACACAATATAATATGATATAATATAGTAAATGCAATATACATGTATATACACATACAACACTATAGCATAGTTAAAAACAATATATTTTCGGTATACTAATATATCGACATATGTATATAATATATATATATATACACACATATGATATAACGATATAACCAGTGTAAACACGGATGGAAGGATGGATGGATGTATGGATCGATAGATAGATAGACAGATAGATGCTTTTACCACCCAAAAATGACAGTTGTAGTGAGGAACGTTCATGATAACATCGGATGGGTGGAACTACCACCTGCAAGCCCATGCGATATACTGTATGTGGTGGGAGTCATCAAATATTCCAAGACTTGGTTTTGGGTATGCTTGGCACAAAGTCCTTTTTATTCTGGGTTATATCAAAACCTTGGTTTCCCCTAATTTTTTTGACATCAGTTGAACATAGTTGAAATATCCATGATGAACACAAGCCGAGGACATCATCGTGATGGTCTGTGAGTACGTGATCTACGTCTACACTTCTGGTGATGTCAAGGCTGCCTTAGTTAAAAAACTTGCGGTGAACGGGGTATCTATGGCTATATTCAACGATGCAGGTAGGGTTGCAACCATTCCCAATTGCTGGCTTACTTACTGTTTTGTTTGCCATATTCCTGTAGTTCTTTTTTCCGCTGCTAGCTGGTTTACTATTTTTGTTACAGTTCCAGCATTGCAATATGTGTGCTGCATGCATTCTTTTATACATTTATTCATTTCCTTCTTTTTCTTCTTCTTCTTCTATTCAAAGAGTAAACATGGAATACATACATACATACATACATACATACATACATACATACATACATACATACATACATACATACATACATACATACATACATACATACATACATACCTAATGAACACACACATATATATATATATACACATAATGCATATAATGCATACCATGCGTATATATATATATACACATACATATGTATATACAAATGAGCCTGGTCCTGGTCCCCACACCTCCCAACGGTATGGTATGGATGGTATAGGGGACGCCCAGGTGATTCTGCACCTGGACACCGGCTCCAACAAGTTGGGTCTCTGTGCCGTGGCCACCGGCAGTGACCCGTGGCTCCTCTGCTGTCCCGCCCAGCCGCTTGACGTCCGGAGGGAAGAATCGATGGGAAAGAATGGTGGTTAGATGTGGTTAGTAGTGTACACATACCTATAGCTATATCTAAATATATGTAGTTGTTTATTTATACATGCCCATATGTGCAAATAGTTTTATATATGCCAATAGACATGCATAATACCTATGTACATGTATATGTATATGTATGTACTGTATATGTATATATGTGTAGATAATTATAGATTAAGCAGAGCGAAGAGCAGCTATACCATATTCATAGGGTGCAACTTCTAAACTTTGCCTTCATCCAGTTTATGAACGGCCAAAACAATTCTTGGGTCTGTTTTTTTTCCCCCCCTCTCTGGGAATATATCCCAAGTAACACTGTTGTAGGCGGGATATTTTTTGACTTTTTTCGTGGATAAGTTTCGCAAAATAAAATTCCCGAGAATCGGTTGATGGGCAGCAAAGTAGCAGCTGAAACATATTTGGCTGGTAAATCCAAAATTTTTCTTAAATCCCCCAGCCAAACCCTGACTTCAAACCCCGAATGCCATCCTGAAAGGGGGTATCCTGATTGTGATTCAATACCCCAAATTCATGGTTTAGAGATCCCAATTGTTGGTGGTTTCCTCCCCCTGAAATTGCTTAGGTCAAGACTTGCGAGGTCCAAAGAAATTTGTTTCCTATGCGAATCAATCGATTAGATGTATTTCAAGGTGTTCTGGCAGCTGCCTTTTTTGTGACATACCCAGGGTATCCCATGGGGAGAAGACTGCCCTTCTCTCAAGGAACAAGGGCGCCATCCGAATTCAATGCGGACAAGATGCTACAGCCACCCATGTTTTTCAGGCGCACCCAAGGGCACCCGTGGGCAGGAGTGATTCTGTTGGCCGTATGACCACTGGTGTTGTGCACCCATAATGTCCCATTCTCATCTCCTACCATCAGGATATTGAGTAGTTGATAGGTAGATAAGCATATTTCAAGGACATTTTCCCATTGACGGTGGACCCAAAGTTGGCCACACGCAAAAGTACGGGACCCCATTTTCAAGGTGAGTTTCTACATGTACACATCTCAATTTTGTGAGTGATGCCCCGGCACTTATTGCTTACTGGTTGGCACATGTGGTCACTCAGCCGTTCAACACCAACTTGTAGTGCCCATGTTGGGCAGACGGTGCCATAAGGTTGAGGTGGCTTCTACAGCATTTCTTTGTTGGTTCAAGTCCCATTTCCCAGTGGTTTTGATCCTATTTTCTGCGGGTGTAATCAGCTTGCCAGCTTGATTCAAGTTTATGTCCAATTTTCTGTTGGTTTCCCTCTTTTCTTGTTCGTTGGGTTGGTCTGCAACCACGGAAATGTTCACACTTGAATTTAACATGCCCCTGTATTTTGCTGCCATGTCTGCCTCGCGATCAATTCAAGCATCACTACTTGGACTTGGCGACCCCTTCTGGATCATTTTCCAGCTCCACTTGTTCTTCCGGCCAATTTTTCCTACAACGACATTTCCTCCAACCACTATTTTCCGGATTTTTCAACACTCATCTCCTTCCACAAGGATATGGGGGAAGCCTTGCACATTCTCATCTTCATCTCATTCTCCCATTTTGCTGGAACCAGCACCATCTCAATCAGCTCCTGCTTGGATTCATTGTGGCTCGTTTTGGATGCACATATTTGCCCCACTTTGCAATTCCAGCCAATTTCCTACTTCATCGACACCTTCTCCACGTACAATCTTCTGATTTTTTCACATTCAATTCCAAGCTGAAGACTGTGGGCGAAGTCTTCCATATGGTCTCCTACCTCACACCCCACTCTTTTGCTGGAATGAACACACCTCGTCATCCTGTACTGAAGGGGCGTGGAAATTTCCTTTTGCTGTTCGCACTGGACTGAAAGTCCCTCTTTGTAAAGCAATTGTTCACAAAGAAATTGTTTACAAGGTCGCTCCTTTGATTTCATTTTTTCTTTTAGTGCCACTACTTTCCAAAGCAAGAGACAAGTGGTCACGAACCCTGCTGTGCGTCAGGGGACCAATCTCCTCTTGGAAATTTGCTCCTTCGTTGAATTGTCTCTTCTGTCGGTCGCTTGCATATTCCCACTGCCAGGTGCTTGTTGGTAGCATATCCCGAAGCTCAATGTCTCCATTGTTGTCACTTATTTGTGCTGGTTTACTTTTCTCCATCAGCTGAGCGAATGCTACTGCTAACGTGTAGTTCAACATGAACCGCATAGCGCTGGTGAAAAAGAAGTAAGTCACACATACCGTTCTTTACATCCATTGACATTGTTAAATTCAAATTTTGATTCTCGAGTCCAAAATTTCACTCAGTCCTTTGGGTTTTCCGACATTTATCTTTATCACCATATGAACATGTCCAAATTTATTGAAATCACATTGGTTGATCATGTTTCATGGTTAGATCATATCAAACCCATGTCATTACATTCTACATAATATTAAATCCCCCGTTTCTTGGTGAGATGCCTCACTTCCAGATCTTCCAGCCAGTTTCCTTAGATTTTCCTTATGTTTTCCTAAGGGCCCCCCATCTTCTCCCAGGCGCATCAGTCGGGTGTGGCGGCCTTGGAGCTTAGCGCCTCGGGGTCTTTGGTGGCGACCGCCTCTGAGACGGGCACAGCGCCTTGGGTTTATAGCCGTAAAAGGTGGTTTATAATTATAATGATCCATATGGGGGTTTCCATACATGGGGGTACCCCAAAAGCTGGATGGTTTTTTTAATGACACATCCATTTATACATGGATGGTCTATAATCATCAACACCTATTATATAATAGGTAATATCTGATAATATTATATGAGACATATATCCATATGGAATATGATATATAGTGCATTGGGATTATTACCCCTAGAAAATCCCACGAACCCTAAGTGGTTGATAATTTTTACATAATAATCAATACCATCGGTGGTATAGTAAGCCCCAAACAATCCATGTATTGTTGGTGATGTGCATCCCGCGAACCGTAAGTAGTTTATAACCAATCCATAAGCCAAATAATCACATATATCATAGGGGATCTTCCAGATATTTCTGGTGGTAAAAGCCATTCACAAACTGGGACGGGTAATAACCCCTTCTCCCTAACATGAAGCACCCCCAAGAAACCATGGATTAACAGGGGGTGAAACCACAGGAAGCATACAATGGGGGTGTTTTTAGTATTAACGGGGGATGGGATTATTGAAGCCTGGCTTTGATGGAGGGCTTTCTGACTGGTTTTCTCGGACATGTTCTATCTTTTACAGATATGGATGTCTATCCCATGGCTTTTGTGATTTGAATGGGTGATTCATCTCTAGGATAAAAAATGCCAATATACCATACCAGTAGACCGCACAAGGCGGTGGCGGAAGTTTCAAAGATAGGAAACCTATAGGAGAAGTTTGTTGTTGTGAATCATGGATGGCAGAGCGAACCCACTGATGGACCGACAAGTGGCTGGAGGCAGCGCAGTGTAGTTGTGATGTAGTTGTAGTTGTAGTTGTGGTTGTAGTTGTAATATAATTGTGGTGGCAGTTGCAATTGCAATTTTAGTGGTAGTGGGATTGGTAGTTGTAATGGTAGTCGCAATGTAGGTGGAGTTGTAGTGGTAGTGGTAGTTGCAGTTGTAGTTGCAGTGGTAGTGGTAGTTGAAGTTGTAGGTGTAGTTGTAGTTGTAGTGGTAGTGGTAGTTGTAATGTAGTTGTAGTTGCAGTTGTAGTGTTGTAGTTGTAGTTGTACTTGTCAGTGTAATTTGGTTTTAGTTCTAGTTTTAGCTGTAGTTGTAGTTGTAATTGTAGTATGTTGTAGTTGTAGTGGCACTTGTAGTTGTAGTTGTAGTATGTTGTAGTGATAGTGGTGGTAGTGTAGTAGTAGTTGTAGTTGTAGTGGTAGTTGTAGTGGTATTTGTAGTGGTACTTGTAGGTATATTTGTGATGTATCTGCAGTTGTAGTTGTCGTGGTAGTGGAAATGGTAGTTGTAGTTGTTATTGTGGTTGTCGTTGTAGTCAGTGTAGCCACATCCAAACTGCAAAAAATGGCCCGAGACCCTCGTTTTCACCACTTTTGACTTCAAAATGCGCTTCGCGCCACCATGGCGTGCACTTTTTCATCTCTCATCTCCCCGCATGGCTCCGCACCCGCCGCTTTAGCGAGCCTACTTTGCGACCCTCAGGAGCCACAAAACATTGGAAAAACACCGTGTTTCGCGACTTTTTTACTTTTTTGCGCACCTAGATCTTTTCTCTTCTGACTTTCTCCTGTCTGATCTTCTCTCTTCTGACTTTCTCCTTTCTGATCTTCTCTCTGACTTTCTCCTGTCTTAGCTTCTCTCTTCTGTGGCTCTTCCCATCTTGGCTTTTCCATCTGTCCATATTGTCGGAAGTTTGACTTCTAAACTTCCTCCGATGATGGATTAACATCATACATATTATCTTTGGGGATGAATGTCAGCATCCCATGCAACCCAGGGGACTCATATGCGATATGAATGGAATATGAATGGGATTTGTGATATGCATGTGATACTGGCACCCATGCCATATCAATCTGGGATTTGTGACTAGCAGGTTTCCAACTTTCTATGTTTTGAGGTATTGATAGAAGAATTGACACCAGGTAGAATGGAAGCATCGTTTATACCTGGAAATACTTTTCCATCGTTTTTTTTTGGGCGGGGCTGCTAGATATCAACGTATCAATTATAGAACACACCACACCATTCAACCAATGAATTAGTTAATTTATTGGGGGTTAGATGAGGATTGACTCAGTTTTTTCCATACATGCTGCTCACGGGGATTCAAACAGTTGATATGCCAATAATCGGTGGGAAATCCGACCATAACCAATGACCAGTTCACCCAGTTGACTTGCTCTCCAGTAATCAAACGTGGCAATTGAACATTTTCATTTATAGATGATTTTCCCATGAAAACTTCCATTTATAGGGAATTTTATACTGCCACAATTGATTGCAGGAGGGTAACCAAGATAGAAAAATGGATATGTTGAATGATGTGGACATATGTTGTATCATTGAGATTCATTAAGCCCATTAAGATTCGTTAAGGCATTACTTACAGTTGGATTCAACCCTACAAATGAAGGTAACCCCGTTGTTGATATACAGCAACCCCATAAAGATAGAAATGTTGGAACCAGGCAATTAGACAAGGGAGTGGTTCAAAACTTACACATGCAATATCTTGGGAGGATGAACATCCGGCAGTAGTAGCTATTTTGATGTGAACAGAAGGGTGCCAGAGTTTTGCAACGCACTTTGTTCATATACTTATCCAGTTAACCGCTGGTTGCCGCCAAAAAGATGCAGGACCGGTTGAATTTATCACTGTTTGAGTGGAATTTTACTCATTCAGTTTTTTTTTGAGGCAAATCAATTGGCACACACACACAAATATATGTATACATATATATACATATATATGGTACCCCCCCCCCCAAAACCTACCTTTTTGTGATTTTTACTGGTATTTACAGTGTTTTTTGCATATTTTGAGGGTATATTTTTTAGGTGTTTTTTTAGAACAAATTTGGACATAGTTTCGAGGGATAATGCCATATATATATATATATATACACTTCCATGTACTTAGGGGAAATTTTCTCCTACTGCGATTGCAAACTTTTGCAAACGACCCTTGGAACCAAGAACCAAGAACCAAGATTCCTCAGAAGAATTCTTAGTTCCATCTTGGTTCCCAGGCCCCCTTGGAACCAAGAACC
>BGPT01000652.1:31475-66475 GCA_003297045.1 Symbiodinium sp. clade C Y103
TCTGTGGGATTTCTATTGGATTTCTAATTTCTATGGGATTTCCATAGGATATATGTGATATTTCTAAGGGATGTCCATGGTATTTCTATATTTCCAATGGATTTCCATGGAATTCCTGTGTGGTTTCTATGTTATTATGGTATTCCCTTGCAATTTCTACAGAAATTCTATGCAAAAGGATTTCTATGCACTTTCTATAGGTTTTTGTTTTGAATTTCTAAGTGTTGTTTTGCATATTTCTATAGGATGTCTAAAGAATTTCTTTGGGATGTATGTGATATTTCATTTACTACAGGTACCATAAAGATATAAAGATTCCCTAAAGGTAGGAATTCCTGTGTGATTTCCATGATATTTTTTTGGGCAATTTCTATATAAATAGAAATTCATGGGATGCTGAAACTTGCCAAGAATCATGCTACTAAGTGGATTTACATGTCGAGTTGTTTGTACCATAGCTGTTGAAAAGACACAGGTTTTCACAAGGCATCATGTTGCGAGTANATGCTACTAAGTGGATTTACATGTCGAGTTGTTTGTACCATAGCTGTTGAAAAGACACAGGTTTTCACAAGGCATCATGTTGCGAGTACAAGCTACTGGCTCCAAGATAGCAAAAGGTAGGTTTTTTTGGGGGGGCTAGCTATTATATATATATAGGCATTTATCTTAAGTAATTTGTTAGCTAGATAGAGAACACTTACTACAAATGAGGTTAATACATTTAATGGGAGGTACCTTCTTCTTGCAGGTTCAACCCTACAAACGAGGGTGAATAAACACTACACACTATAAATGGAAATTAAATCCTGAACATAGCGATTCTGACAGGAACGATCATGATATGATCAACCACCATCATGATTTATCAAACACTCACACATGGTGGACTTAAAGCATCAAAAACGATCAACTGCCTAAGATCTCAATGAATTTGAAAATTTCATCTGGGAATTTAACCAACAAACTTATAATACTTTAAGGGTCCCAAACCAACAATTTTATTGGATATGATTATATGATAGGAGAGAATCGGATTTGTTGGGCGATAATCTGGGGACGAGCACATTTCTCATGAGAAAAATCATGAACGAAATAGTCTACTTGGGGAATTGTATAGAGACATATCTATTTTCTTTTGTTTGGACAAAAGAAACATGAAAATTTCCATAAACCTAGGGCATCGCCAACAACTTGAAAGATTTGGGTTGGAGTTCATATAGAATATAGAATACCATCCAAATTTGGTGAAGAGTTGGACATTCAGTCCGTTGTAGTGGACATTTCTGTGATGTTTTTGGTGGATATATGTTGTGCTCAATTGGGGTTGGGCTGTCCCAAAGTTGAGATGCCCCCTATTTATGGCAATTTTGGTAGGATCAGAACAAACACAAAATTCAACATTTTGAAACAACCCCCAAACCCCAAGTTTAGAAATTTTGAGAACTTGGGTCTAAAAACCCAACAGGGGAAGGCAACTTACAAGAACGGGATGCAAAACTTCAAAACTTTATCACTCACATACACATCAGCCAGCCCGAAAAGCCTTGTAGTCACCACTGTTGCACAACAGTGGCAGTTTCATGGCAGGCCAGCTGCCCACCCTCAGGTGATGAAGGTCTTCCGCACCAAAGACGGAGAGGCCTTGTACAGGCTGCGCCGCAGCACTCGGCCGGCCGTCATCTCCAGTCTGGCCTTCGGGGGGCCCGACGACTGCTATTTGGCCGTAGCGCCACTGGGCTGCCATCCCCAATTGGAGGTTTATGGGGGTTTGATGCAGCATACATGACTTATGACATAGACCCCCTTTGGCAGCATCTTCTGTGGCAAACAGATCCCACAACTATAGCCCGACAGCACCATGTGGGCATCAAAACGAAGCACCTTTCAAATCTGTGTTCACCAAAATCCCCGGCGGCAGAAGCCACCCAGGTCCTCGTCCGTGACAGTCCACATCTTCAAGTTGGACAATGCCATGGCTGCTGACGTGGAGGAGAAGGAGAACGCTTCGCCAGCCTTGGAGCCGCAGCCGGATCCCAAATGGACAGGTGGGCCTTGAACCCAGAGTTTCACCTCAAAAGTGATGCATTTTTTCTTGGGTGTATCTATTTCCCAGTTTGGCAGTGAAGTTGACCGTCCTTTTTTTTTTCCTCTCTCTCTCTCTCTCTGTATATCTATCTATATCTATCTATATCTATCTATATCTATCTATATCTATCTATATCTATCTATATCTATCTATATCTATCTACAGTATATCTATCTATCTCTATCTATATCTATCTATATCTATCTATATCTATCTACAGTATATCTATCTATCTCTATCTATATCTATCTATATCTATCTATATCTATCTATATCTATCTATATCTATCTATATCTATCTAGATCTATCTATATCTATCTATATCTATCTATATCTATCTATATCTATCTAGATCTATCTATATCTATCTAGATCTATGTAGATCTACCTAGATCTACCTCGATCTACCTCGATCTATCTAGAGACATCTATATCTATCTATATCTATATCTATCTATATCTATCTATATCTATCTATATCTATCTATATCTATATCTGTCTATATCTATCTATATCTATGTCTATCTATATCTATATCTACATCTTATATCTATATCTATATCTCTATCTATATCCCTATCTCTATATCTATCTCTATCTCTACCTCTCTATCTATTTCCACATCAACATGTTAATATTTTTCAATTTTTTTCCCTCTATACACATGTCAAATTTGTATCTGGATCGCCAGGCCCTTTGTCTGCTATGCAGACCCTGCAGTCAAAGGCCGCCGACGCGCTCCGGGGGTTAACTCCGCAACTCTTGGCCGATCTGAGGAGCTTTGGGCAGTTCCACCTGCCTGATATGGATGGGGGACAACCAGCAGTGGATACTTAGATCTGCTGAAGATTTTTGTATATTTGATATAGCATTCCCAATGTTTAAGTCATCATGACTGGGGGATCGTTTCGGTACTTTTTCTTTTCCCCAAAAAGCGGATCCAAGGATACTCGAAGTAAGCAATCCAACATAGCTGGACCCATCTTGGCATTTCATAATAGCGAGCCGCGACTCTACATCTTGCACTACAATGGCTTCCTCTACGAAATCAGCTTCGAGCCCAACTTCGATCCCAAGGCCACGCAGGAGTGTAGCTTCGTCTCAGCCACCACGTGGTTTGCCACACGTCCGGATTTTCAGGTGCCCAAAGCCATCACAGAGTTGAAGACAGAGCCGGGGGGTGAGGGCGGTGAGGGTGAGGACAAGGCAGATGAATGGCAAATTTTATAGCAAACCGCTGGGTGCTGTCTCTTAATGCGAGCCCTTAAGACATAGACATCTTGAGAGGCCTGCCGAAGCTGGCAGAGAAAAGTGGGAGCTGCTGTGAGGGAGTGCGTTTGGTGCCATGCTTCAGGTTTGACAGGAATCAAGAAATATGAATCAACAAAGGAGTTGAAAGATATGTGTGTGTATATATATATATATATATACACATATGCACATGCATATGCATCTATTTATGAATGCCAGGAAGCCAGGCAGAAACAGCAAAATTCTCAAGCAGCCTTGAGGTGCAGCTGCCTTGCGGGTGCTCAAAGGCTTTGACCAGGAGCTTCTGGGCCCTGGTTTTGGCTAACATCTAACATGAGTTATCGTTGTGCCCAAAGAGATGGGCAAACTTTGCCATTTTTGGGTAACCTTTTTGCATTCTTGACATCGCTTCAAGTAGAAAAGAGGCATAGTGATCTCTGAACATTTCTGCAGGAGGCCCACTTGAAGGCCTTGGCTCACTTGGTCCTGCGGCTCAGTTGCTGTTGTTTCACCAGCTGCATGACTAAGCGACTCTGGAGACTGGGAATTTCCCAGCACTGTTACATTGGGGAAGATCCCGGCAGTTTAGTCTCTTTGGCCGTACTTTAGCTGGACCTTCGCCCGCTACAAAGGCTTCTCACCGTCGTCAGGAAGTGGGAAGCTTGATCTGCCAATTTCTGTGCGTTCAACATTTGGGCTATCCGCTATCACCGTATACATCATCCAACCCACTTGTTTGATAGGCCCGATCCACTTTCTCTGCAACCCTAGCTTTGGGGACATACACACAGACATTTGGGCAGTTGAAACAACCGGGAGTTGCCGGAAGTTGTGAGTAGACAGCACCGTACTGCTTGTTTTGGCCCACAAGACTGGACAGAACCAGACAACCACGAAGAACGGCAAAGAAGAGACAACGAAGGAATCCAAATAGCGGCAATCATGTTTTTGAGAGTTCCAGATGTTTTCCAGAGATCCAGTTTTCCAGAGCAAGCTGCACCCTTCCAGGAAACACAAGAAAAAGTGCTAGCTGCAGCCACTTTGCCTTGAAGCTCCTGGGGTCAGTCGCAATGGATGAGCCCACGGGGGTTGCCCGCTCTGCTCCCCATAAGTTGCGGCACGGACCGCTGAGTTACGAGATCTTCCGAAGGGTGGACTCCCTTCAACTGCATGCGCCCTTTGACCAGAAAGAAAGGGATTTGGCAGAGAAGAGGTCCAAATGCCATGACACCGGGCGGAAAGAAGAGAAGTTGGCCACTCGATTGCGGCAATTTCTCAACGTGCTGGTGGGTGTTAGTGTAGGCCTTGCAGCAGTTGCGGTACGCTTCGGGTGTCAGATGCTTGGGAACTGGCGGCAAAAGGTCCTTTTGAATCTGCTAGCTGGAAGAGATAGCTGGAACCTGCAGTTTGGGGAGGCTGGGGCTACCGGTGGTGCAAAAATCATTGGCGAAGTTGGACAGTTCCAACATTGGGGGGGCTGCCGGTATATCTAATTACAAGTATACTACTTCAAGAAGAGCCCCCATGATTTCCTGCAACCCAGTGATGGAAGTGATCTCCATTCAGTTTTGGTGAGTTTTCAAACTGTCCTCGATTTTTGGTTGGTTCCCGTGAATTTTGTCTTCTGTTAGTCGAGAATCTTCTCAATTTTCCGGGACTTGGTTGAAGGGAACATTTACCGCGCATTATTTGACATTTACATGCATTTACTGCGACAAAAAAAGGACGCTTTCCCGTACTTGTTCCCTGACACCAACCCATTGACACTTTTGTCATCCATCAACAATATCAATGGATTGAAAAGGCAAAGAATCACCAGTTCTCCCAAGAATTCCAATGTTTCATGGTTCAATCCCCCATTTCTTTGGGGATTTGCAGGTTTTGCTCATTGCTATGGCAATGACCGGTGGCTTTGCGATGTTGGCCACGGTGGCCGTGGTGCTGGTGCCCGCCAGTTCGGGCTCGGGAATTCCAGGCCATGGTGGAGGGCGACCTCAGATTTGAGCCGTTTTTTTTTTCATATTCACCATCCATTTTTTTTGGGGGCTACCAAATTTTGATACCCATTTGGGATGGTGTAAAGGGCCCCTGCAAAGGGTTGGTGGGACGGCTATCCACCAACCCCAAATTTACCATACATAGGTGGTATAAACAATAAGTCATTATATGGCCGGTTTATTGTTGAAGTATTGCTTTGCAAACATGAATTGGTATTCGTTTTTGGGATTTGTGATTGACTTATATGGATTGGGAATGAGATGGTGGGTGAACCATTTAACAATCTAATGTCAACCCCTGATCACTACACCCCGTTGATCTCGTTGATTTTTTAGGGGCCCAATTAGGGGATACAAGAGGGCTTACCATCACGAGGTGACAGTATTCAATTAACATGGGACCCCCCCATATTCAATCGAATAAACAGGATTGTCTTTCTCTTCTTCCTAGAATCCTGAGTTGACACTAAAATTGATGGGATGAATAAACTACCAATTTATAGTTTGGATTTGAAATGATTTAGGGGACTAGTATTGCACCAACCGGTACACCATTAATCGACCAGAGGAAGGTTTGTGGCCCCCCATTGATCCTATCCCTTTGATATAAAGCGTCTACACTTAGCAGGGACTAGCGGGGACTAGCGGTGAGCTGGTTCTGTCATATGATCACCACCCAAGTGCTACCTGGAATGCTTACGCAGTACCTCCCCACTAGAAATGAAGCAATCATTTCGCAGAATATGTGCTGTACCCACCAGTGTGGGCTTTTTCCAGGTTTTCGTCCTTTTTTTTGTTTCCAATGGTTGCTTGCTGGGATGGTTCCTTAGAGGTTTTGCTACAACCAATTCCTCGGTTTCCACGCCTCGCGTCTTCGCGCCAGGCGTTTTGGCCTTTCTGAATGGCTGCGATTTGCGTGCGGCGTTGCGTGGACAAGTACTGTTGGCAAAGATGTTTGGCACCATTCTGGCGGTGGGGGGTGGTTTGGCCCTCGGCCCTGAAGGCCATTTCTGGGGGGACCGGGAAGGCCATGTCGTGGCAACAAACTTGGGCATCCCCAATATGCAAATCATCCGCAAAGTTCTGTATATTTGACTATTCCATCGCTACTTTGTTGACATTTATTTGATCTTCTTTTTTGAACAAAGTACTGCAGATCAACCGATCAACCAGTGGGGTTTGGGAGTCATCACTATCATTTCATCATTCTTTTTTGACTTTTTGTCAGGTCCCGAAGCTAGTGGAGCCCTACCGACTTCTCTTCCTTCAACCTTTTACACCCCTCTCCCCGATATTAAGTACCTCCCCCAAACCTGAACACTGGTTCATTCGCGGATCTATGCATTTGGGTCCCCACCCCCCCCCACCAAAAAAAAAATGACAACAACCTGAGGGTATTTCGCATGATCCCAAAATGGGCAAACAAGAACCTTGGGACTTAAATCCACCTTGTATATCATCCATCATCCTCCAGAGGCCGTTTTTTTTTTAACAAAAATCTCATCTTCCAGGTCCCATGGTGCACATTGGTGCCATCGTGGGCATGGTGATGTGCCGTCGTTGCCTGGCACCTTGCCTGAAACGCCTGGGACCCTTCAGCCGCACCGTGGAGGAGGAGCTGAGCCGCCAGCCGCTGCGCTACCACGTGCAGGCCGCCGTCATGGGCGCCGGCGCGGGCATCGCCGCGGCCTTCAACGCGCCCTTGGCTGGGACCGTCTTTGTGGTGGAGGAGGCGGCATCCTTTTTTTCCAAGAAGTGGCTGTGGTTGGTGACTTCAGTGATTTCAAGTTTTTGTGTGATATATCAACGCGTGTACACACACAAATAACATGCATTATGTGTCAACACATGTGCATATGTAAATAGAATCGGATATTTTTCCAGCACCGGCACCAAGAAAAAGAAAGAACATGTCCATCCCCCCAAAAACTGTGGAAGAGCAACCCTAGAAATATAAGATCAACCGACGTTTCAGAAGCTTTGAAATCACCAGGTTATTGCTGCATACCTTCATCAGCTGCGCCTTTGCAGTGCTGACCTGCAATGTCTTGTCGGACTATGTCTTTGACCTCCCCAAGGAGACCATCTATTCCCCCACTGCAGCTTGTTTAGGGATGGCCTCTTGGATGGATAGCCCTTGGATGGCTATCCATGTGGCAATCGTGGGGGCCCTGTGTGGCTTGTTGGCCATATTTTTCAATCGCCTGGTGGTGGGCATTGGGATCTACTTCGCCCAGGAGGCTCAGCGTTTGGGAAGGGGCCGCAAGCTCTTTATGAGGACTGAGGGGAGTCGAGAGGGTTTGACTGGGTGCGGTACCTGATTTCATGATGGGAATGGACCCCCACTGATACAAGGACGTAGTTCCAAAAAGATAGTGATTTAATATGATTGAGATGAAATATGATCAGCAACTTGCATGGCAATGACCAGTCATAAATCATGCAGCATCAGCAAAGTGACGAAAAACCGTATAGTATGTATGACATTGGTTCAAGAGAGAATGATGGATCTGTTGGATGAAGCTCCGTCAGGAGATTCGCCTTTTCGCTGCTCATCGGCTGCTGCTGTGGTGCCTTTGCCGTGTTGCTCCCTCAGTCGCAGCAGTGCCTTCCCTCGAGCCTCCAGAATGCCTTCCACGGAAGCAGCGGCTGCATCTTGGAATCCTGGCTTCAGCAGCTGGTCTCAGGCTCTCGCTATGTGGAAGCGGGCAAGGTCTCGCGAGAATTCCGAGGTGGGAGATGTTGGTGATTTTTTTTGGTCAGGAGATGGTTGAGAAAGGGTTGGTTGGGGGGTGATATTCTGAGATGAATGGAGGGACTCATGGATGGATATTCGAATCTAGATCAATCTAGATCATATGGTTCAGACACCTTAAACCGTTGTATAATTTTGGTGGTTACACTTTCTGATCTGATTCGAAGGGGTGATCAATGAGATGAATGGCCAGAATGATTACTTTTTCATATTTGTTTTCATATTTTTTCCGATGAGGTGACAAAGATGCGGCACTGGTCATGAGCTACGAGCCCAGGGCCGGTCTTTTTGCTGCTCAGTATAACCCCCAGTACTGCCTTGCAGCAATACAGATGCAGAAAGACTGCCGAGTGCCGGGGATCGAAAAATACATCGACAACAGCTCCAGCCTGAAGGCCACGGACTTTTGCTGCCGCTTTCAGGACTTGGCATCTCTGGCGCGAGGGGAATTCTTCAACGTCAGTGATCAACCCAAATCCCCCATGTACATGGGAGAGAATTGGCCCCGGGGACCTTGCAGCGGACTCACTTGGGATGATAAAGACAAAGTGAAACTGGATCACTACAGCCCCGGAGCCGCCATCACCTTGGTTCCCCCCACTGCAGTTGTGCGCAATCTGCTGGTGCGCGGTGCTCCCTTGGTATTGCCCATGTCCACAGTGGCCGCTTTCCTGCTGGGATATTTCCTGCTGGCAGCCTGCTGTTCAACAGCCTGGATCCCTGGTGGCCTGTTGGTGCCTATGATGTGCATCGGTGCCGCGGCGGGACGTTTGTATGGCATGCTGTGGCACAGCATCCTAGGCCCAGCACCTCCCTTCAAGGCCATGCCCTGGGTGCCTGAGCTGCAACCTTTGTTGCAGGCCCTCTACCCCACACCATCACCGCTGCCCATGGAACCTGGCATCTTGGCCTTTGCCGGTTGCGCTGCCTTCCTCAGTGGGAGCGGTTCACTGGTGATGTTTGTGCTGGTGCTGTTGTTGGAAGTGACACTGGAGCCTTTCCTGATCCCAGTGATCTTGATCTCAATCCTCGCAGCCCGCAGTGTCACCTCCCTGATGAAGGCCCATGGCCTCTACCATGAGCTCATGAATGTGCAGAGCCTCCCTTTCCTGGCGGAGACACCGCATTGGCGTCAGTCGCACTATGTGGTGGAAGACTTGCTCCGTCAGGACGCCAAGACCCAACGGGAGATGTTCAGACAGAACTCCGACCGCCCAGGTGGCTCGGCCGACCTGGAAGCCAGCCAGTTCGATCGCGAGTTCCCAGAACTCATCACCTTGTCGAGGAGAGCGACCGAGGCCGACATTGTGGAGGCCCTTGAGAGGAGATTGCCAGGTGAGGACCGCACAGTGTCAGTTCATGGCTTTCCAGTGGTAGAACCTCCATCCACCGAGGGGGCAGGGGGTCAGCTTTGTGGACTGGTGACGAGGGAGGCCCTGCTGGGCTTGTTGGTTCGCAGTCGTTCCAGGTCAGTGGATGTGACTGGCAGTGTGAGTGTGGCAGCTATCCGAAGTGAGCGGAGTTTCAGCAGGGAACCCTTTGCCCTTCCAGCACCTGGACTAGAAGATGTGATGGATTCGGCACCTTTTGTGGTACAAGGATCAACTCCAGTGGTTCATGCTCACATGCTGTTTGCCCGCTGTGGTCTTCGACATGTGGTAGTGGTTGACAGCGGCCACCGACCCATCGGGGTATTGACTCGCAAGAGTTTCCTGGTTAGTGGTTTTCAATATTTTCATGTATTTTCCTTATTTCCACCACCAAAAATGGGAATGATGATCACATTATATTAATTGTGGTGCGATATAGTGTGATAGGCTTGAAGTCCGCAGGTCTGATGCCTTGGCGAACCCCTTGGTTGGATGAAGACAACCTGCACCACGACACCTTCCTGGAGCAACGTGCGGCCCATTCCCCCACCGCCTCCAGAGGCAACTCACCTCCCAACACCCCACCGCTGTCGCGGCAGGGCTCCTATCGCCAGGGCACTGGGGATCGCATGGGCTCGTTCCGCCTGGCTGAGCGGCGGCCGGCAGAGGGCTCAGGTCCAACAGGGGAGGGGTTGCTGAGCCCCTTGGCGGAGTCCCTGCGCCTGACGACGATGACGGCAGAGGAGGCGTCACATGATGGAGAGATTGGAGAGGGCGAGGGGCATTTGGTGCTGGAAGGTGCGGATGGACCTGGTGAAGCAAGTCGCACCACTTCGGAACGGTGAGCTGGCGAGCAGTTTGACGTGCAGCGCTTGGCATTGTTTTGCAGGGCGCGGCATCGCTTCCAATATATTTATGTCATGCCAACTCCAGATTTATAAACAGTGGTTGATTCATCAGGTGGTCTACCCCCACAACATGATGATTTGCTCCCAAATAAGTTAGGCAGCATATAGCCCACACGTCTACCAATCTGGGGTTGACGTTTTGCTGAGTTCTTGGCTCGGCAGGTCTCACCCATAGTCTTTTTCTTCGGCTTTTGCCCAGGAGCTCGCTTGGAAGTTCTGGAAAAATGCTGCCGATTTGCCAAGATCAGAACCCCCAATGACTAGGGATCCAGAACAGACGAGACTGGAAGATGATTACTTTCTGAAAATTGCAATCTGACATAGCCAACATGAACAGATGATTGCCCCCGGACTTACTGATCGTTTAAAGCTAACTTCAGGGATCATCTCAGATCGTTCGGAAGGCCAGCCGAAGCCATGCCGAAGTCGCCCCCTCTGAAGCCACGGTGGAGCTTGATCAAGACATAGAGATCATGGAGGACACATGCAGGGAAGACGCACGCCATTTTTGCCCATGGGGACTTGAGTATATGATGACATATTGGTTTACCAATGCTGATCATTAGGGGAGATCCATATGGATCCATGGGATCATCCCAAAACTAGGTAATTTCAGTATATTTCAGTGATGTCCAGCTTAGAAATGATGAGGAAGTATCATACTTTGACTAAATCCTATGAGACCCCTGGCCTGCAAGTGGTTCAGGCGGCACCAGACAGCAGCGATGGCACTCAGACTGATGTCGACAAGGATGAGATGGAGACGGATGATGACCGTGGGAAGCTGAGACAGGAGATCTGGTGGCTTTGCACATTGGCTTGTACTTTTTATGATCTGGGTGGTTTTTGGGTATATAAACACTTGTAAACCTCGGATGGGTATTGTAGCAATGACTTTACTTTTTCACGGAAGCCAGCCGGCAGGCTAGGCTGAAGTTGAATTTGCGAATGAAATGAGAAAGGGGGTGTGGGGGGGGGAGGCTGACGAGATAGGCTCGGNAGCCAGCCGGCAGGCTAGGCTGAAGTTGAATTTGCGAATGAAATGAGAAAGGGGGTGTGGGGGGGGGAGGCTGACGAGATAGGCTCGGAAATCGGTATTGCCTGCAGAGAAGGGTGGACCGGAGGATCTCCAGTGCGGGTGATGTACCACCGAGCAAATGGGTGACGGTGGGGTATCGATTCCCCCCAGGTCCCATTCCGGAGACCTCTTCTAGGGTTTGNAACAGTCGACGATTTCCACTCTCCTCTTGCGCCTCTACTCGTAAAAGTCTCCTCTTCATTTAGCCTGCTCCCCGCTAGGTCACTGCTCAGGCATGTTATTTGCATTCTCTTGCCCTCAACGTTTCGGCACTTTCGCTGCTCATCTTTACAGATGTACTCACTTCACATTGTGATTTTCTCTGCTGTCATACTTGTCCCCCGAGCCTTTCTGTTACTTTGCAACTCCATCTAGCTTCAAGCAATTTTATTCTGAAGTACCGCTCCTCAAGTTTAGAACAGCAAACCTCCTCCGGTTGGGTAACTCGATGACCTTCGTTTTTTCCTCCAGCTCCTCTTTCGATAAACGTCAGAGTTTCGCAGTGTTGTTTGGGACAGACTGCTGGTCTTGGATTGTCATGATAGCGCCCCCGGGTCGGAACAACCCGCATCAATGACGAAGCTCATCGAGTTACGCAACTGGATGAGCTTCGTTTTTTTCCGTTTCTGGGAAGAAGTTTGATTTCAATGTCCGTCGACCACCTCTTGGACTCATGCTTTCACAGTTCTCTTTCTTTACGCCAGTTGAAACTCCTTCATGTGCGTCTCCTCCGCTGCCTCTACACGTATGGGACGCCCTTTTCTCCCTTCGTTCACCAGAGACCGATCGAGTTACCCAACTGGATGTCTTCTTTGCCTCGCCCTCGCTCCTTTCTATGTTCTTCCTTTTCATGTTACATTGCCTTCCCAATTCTTCTCCACCGCAGTTACAACCAACCCACATCCAGCTCGCCGCACCTCCCCTCCCACCCGGCTTCCTTTTCTTCCCTTTCCCTTGCCATCCCCTTCCAATCCACCTCCTTTTCTCCATGATCTCCGCTGGCTTCCGTTCTCTCTTCTCAGGTTTCTATGGGAGACACAACGCGGGAACACAACGAGGGGGAACGCAACGGGGGGACGCAGGTCACGGGCCGGAGGGCCACGGAGAGTTTTCAACCGAGGGATCGCGCTCAGATCACACACCGTGGGACCACAAGGGGGGGACAGCAGGATGAAATGAGAAATGGTGGGTTTATATTCTTTGAATGAAAAACATATGCTTTATATAAAATTGGTGTTTTCAATGTGTTTTCAATATGCTTCGGCTGTCCAATAGAAAAATACTCTCTTCGAGTGATCCCCACCATGAGACTTTATTTGGCATATAGTGTGATACAGATTTTGACATTCTTTCTGGTGTCCTCTCCCCCTCTTCCTCTTGGCATTCTGTCTGACATTTTCTCTGACATATGCTCTGCCATTCTATCTGACATATGTTCTGACATTCTATCTGACATATGTTCTGACATTCTATCTGGCATATGTTCTGACATTCTATCTGACATATGTTCTGAGATTCTGACATTCTATCTGGCATATGTTCTGACATTCTATCTGACATTCTATCTGACATTCTTTCTGGCATTCTTTCTGGCATTCTATCTGGCATTCTTTCTGGCCTATCTGACATTCTTTCTGGCATTCTTTCTGGCCTATCTGACATTCTTTCTGGCATTCTTTCTGGCATTCTATCTGACATTCTTTCTGGCATTCTAGCTGGCATTCTTTCTGGCATTCTATCTGACATTCTTTCTGGCATTCTTTCTGGCATTCTATCTGACATTCTTTCTGGCATTCTATCTGGCATTCTATCTGGCATTCTATATGCCAGTCTATCTGGCATTCTTTTTGGCATTCTACCTGGCATTCTTTCTGGCATGTATTCGGACATTCTATCTGGCATTCTATCTGACATTCTATCTGGCCTTGAGGTCCGGCAGTGCCCACTGCGATCTGGAACTCGCGGTTCAGGTCCGGCAGTGCCCACTGCAATGCCCTCGCAAATGAAGTCCGGCAGTGCCCACTGGGATCTGGAGCTCGCGGTTGAGGTCCGGGAGTGCCCACTGGGATCTGGAGCTCGCGGTTCAGGTCCGGCAGTGCCCACTGCAATGTGGCCCTTGCAAATGAGGTCCGGCAGTGCCCACTGGGATCTGGAGCTCGCGGTCGAGGCCCGGCAGCGCCCACTGGGATCTGGAGCTCGCGGTTGAGGTCCGGCAGTGCCCACTGAGATCTGGGGCTCGCGGTTGAGGTCCGGCAGTGCCCACTGGGATCTGGAGCTTGCGATTGAGGTCGGCAGTGCCCACTGCGATCTGGAGCTTGCCGTTGAGGTCCAGCAGTGCCCACTGCGATCTGGAGCTGGCGAGGAGGCGGCGGAGGTCGCGGTGGGTTTGGCTGGGCTGAGCGGAGGGCGGGCGATGCAACCCTTATAAAATCTAGTGGCCCTCACCTGGCAGGTGGGGAATTTCGAAAATAGTAGATACATTGGCTTGTTTATGCCTTATATTTTTTGCTAGCCTTTCATGTTTTGTCACGTGTTTGGAAGTCCTATCCAGAAAAAACATTTGATCCTCTTGCGGTATTGGGTTCCATGTTTAGTTCGCTGTGGGTTTCTGAGCCTCACGGGGTAATATCAGGTAGCAGGAGGAATTAACATTGCAGTGCAATCAGAAAAGAAAACCATTTGATCCTCTTGCAGTATTGGGTTGCATGTTTAGTTCGCTGTGGGTTTCTCAGCCTCACGGGGAAATATTGGGTAGTAGGCTTAACATTGCAGTGTGTCAAGAAAGAAGCATTTAATCCTTTTGCAGTATTGTGTTCCATGTTTAGTTCCCTGCGGGTTTCCGAGCCTCATGGGGAAATATTGGGTAGTAGGCTTAACATTGCAATGCATCTAGAAAAAAACCTTTCATGCTCTTGCAGTATTGGGTTCCATGTTTAGTACGCTGTGGGTTTCCCAGCCTCACGGAGAAATATTGGGTAGTAGGCTTAACATTGCAACGTATCCAGAAAAAATATTTGGTCTCTTGCAGTATTGAGTTCCATGTTCGGTTTCCTGTGGGTTTCCCAGCTTCACGGGAAAATATTGGGTAGTAGGATAGTAAGTTTAACTATCCTAAAATTACCTGATTTCAAGTTAGTGAACCGTTGTGCTGTATCCAAAGAAACATTCGATCCTCTTGCAGTATTGGGTTAAATGTTTAGCTCGCTGTGGCTTTCCCAACGTCACGGCGAGTATTGGTTAGTAGGGGTGACTACCATTTTGCAAAGGCAGAAGCCAGTTCCTAATTAAAGAATCTGAAAAACCCTGTTATTTGAGGCCCCCCAAGGGTTTCATGTTTGTTTGACCTCTTGTGTTTTTTGGTCACTTTTTGAGATTTAATTAATAGAGTTATAAATCGTGTTTCAGGCATGTATCCATACTCCCCCCCAGGGGTTCACAACGACACGACTTCCATGTTAGATCTTTGCTTTGTTGCTGGCGGGTTCTATGTTAACCTGGCCCGGTGTATGCGTATACAAATCCCATCAACACATGTAGCGAACATTGTATAACATGTGCAGCATATGTTTGCATGTATACTACGGGCAGACACAGAATCCCACACCTCTACATTCACAGTGCTTACAGAAGATCAAACGCGTTCAAAAAACATCAAACAACATGTTTGATTAAACACCTGAGATCTTTCGGGCAATTAAGGGCTGAGATGAATGCCGCGACGCAAGAGTTCAGAAAGAAAATGCACCTTTGGCACAAATTGGTTGGTGATGCTTTCAGAAGTATCGACAGAATCATCATAGTTTGTGTGGTGTTTTGTTTGGTGCATTTACGTCATTTTGTTAATGGGTGTCAGTGGTTTGTGGCATGGACCATGACGGACCATGTCAGACCATGTCAAACATGTTTCAACAAAAATTATGTTTTCATGGCTGAAGGGATTGGTTTGGTGCCCCAGTTTTCCAGTGTAAACCTCTTTGGCAAAGCACTTAGCTGGGCTGTGGTTGTGGTGCACAGTGATATCAGTGGCGCAGTTGGCATTCAGTTGAGGCATCACCTCAATCGGATGATGGGCGATCAGGGATTACCTGGCGAGTTGCGGAAACGTTTCATTACCGCAAAATCAGTTGCGAATCAACGGAATCAACATAGAAAAGTACAGTATCAATGTGGAGAGAATTCTTGGTAAACTGTTGTCAACTGTATCTTTCTCTCCAAAGTTCGACCGATCGAGCTTTGACCAAGGCAAAACAGATTGATGGAAAGGAGAAACCTTATCAAATCACCTGCATTTTCACATATTGTGACATCTTGGTGTATCGTGATTCTTAGCCTGCGGGTTCATGTTCTTATCTACCAAACTGCCCCGACCAAAGAGACGGCCATTTGATTTGGGCACAAGATGTATAGGTAGTAATTGCCATACACGGACGCTATATGTATGTGTGTGTGTATGCATATTTCACATCTGAATATACATATACATATACATCTACATATACATGTACATGTACATATACATGTACATGTACATATACATGTACATATACATTCACATGCACATGTACATATGACTATATACAATTATGTGACTCCAAGTATAAAGATTTGACTCTCTCTCTATATATACATGTATATATATATAATATATATATATATATATATGGTCACACACCCCACCAGAACCCCCCCGAGACCTGACTGACACTGTATTGAAATGCATGTTAAATTCAAAAGCAATTGAGATTTTTGTCATGGCATCATGTCTTTGAGAACCACTTCGTCTTGGAGCTGTGTTGCAATGGATGACACTGCACAGACCACCACACAGACCTCCCTGGCTGCCCCCTCGCGAGCCGCGAGGTTTAAGAACTTTCTTTCTGCAAAATAGACACCAAACCAATTTTGCGACGCACCAGAAGCTTCTGCAAAACATGAGGCGAGCGGAGTTTTGCACCCGAATTTGAATGTGTTTGAGTCATCTACTGTAGCGAAATCCAAACTTTCAACAGATGGATTTTGACTAAGACAAAGTGCATATACATTCTGATTACGTCCAGCTGCAACGGCAGACTCGTCAAACTCCAAAAAAAAAGTACTCTACTACTCACCTACTGTGCAGATGTGCAGATCTGATCCGTCTGTCAGTCCCCAGCTACAAGCAGAAGTCTCTACCGTTGTGAACCTACCGTGGCTTCGGAAAGTTCGGGGGCCCAGAAGGCCCAGGTGAAGGAAGGCATAGCCGAACGCACAATGGACGATACAGAGAGAGATTTTTGAAGAAACCTATAGAAACCTTCCTTTCAGATCTTTCAGGAACTCAGCTACCTGTATGCTGAGTTTCGCTGTGAGCCGAAGCTACTCTGTGTCGTTGATATTGCTGTGCGAGCGGAGAGAACACTTCAAGCTAGGCATTGCAGGAGCCAAGCAACATGTATACACTGCAAATCGTAGCATCAGCCTTTTTCTGGAGAACTATATTTTTGGCCGGATTTTTGTCACTTGACGGGGGACCAGTGACGAGCACTTTGACCGTGCATCGCATCTTTGCACCGCTGTGCTGTTGGGTGTAGCCAATGTATTTCTGTTGAGAGGTGCCTTTCTTCAACAACTTCTTGATGCACATCGAAGTCTGAGAGCCCAAATGTAGTGAGCTTTGGAAACACAGCTACTGTACGCCTTCCTTATTCCTCCTTACAATTTCCTTACATATCCTTACAACATGTGTTCCTATGTCTCCGTCATTTCAAGTATTTCCATCATGTGTGCCTCTGTGCATGCATAGACGGGGCGGCAACTACTATTTTCATCTATTTTCACATATACGCGTACATATCTCTACAATGTCCACAATATCGAAGGGATGTTGCGATCAAGAGCAGCGTTGCCTGCTAATTTTCTTTTACCTATTGGCTGGCCTTACTTCCTTTTTCTATGTTCAAAACAGAGAATGCACAGCTCGGCCTCGTGGCGATTTGGTTTGACCCATTCTGGCTGGCAGTACTCCAACTCCACTGTGTTAAGATCTTGAGAGTTGGACAGATCTCCTTGGCAAACTCCTTGGTCCTTTAGGTAACAACTTTCCCTTTGGAGGCTGAGTTGTCGCATCATGAAAGCTAGCGGTAGCTAGCTGGAGTTTATTCTTGCTTCCCGCTCCCTCCCCCCCAAGCTCCCCGGGCATTTTGAAGCGGTGTTGGAAGCAGATGGTCACGGGCTCAATTCCTGCCAGGGGCGTTCTGAGATCCCTAACTCTCTAGCTCAGGTTTTGTCTCTGTGCTTTCCCGTTGACGCCAACTACACATATACCAGCAATGTGCAAAGGTCTTGGAGCGGTCGTAGCGCAAAACCCACTTGTCCCCTGTCAAATCTTGTCAAAACATATTCAACTTTCAGTTCAAATTTGAGCCGCGCGCAAAAATATACGTTTTCGTGGGGCCCAAAGTTGAAGATTTTCAGTTTAATCAAAAAGCTCTTTGAAGGCCTTCTCTGTAGACCCCATACGGAGGCATACGTGTATGTCCTGCACTTGTTGCCGCATTTATTTTACATTGATACCGACGCTAACAAAGATATGTTTGCATTTCTTTTTAGCTGTGGTTCACATTTCACCTTACACATAAAAACGTTTTTCTTGACATTTGTGCTTGCATTTCTCCACAGTTAATTTGTGTTTGCATTTCTTAACATATGTCGCATCATATGTCTTTGCGCGTCTTTGCATTTACCCTTACTTGCTCGACATTTGTGCTTGCACATACGTGTACGCGCTCAACAGATGTGCTTATATGTGACCGTTCCATTTTGTGTCAACTGTGTCAACCAATTGCCGTTGTCGCATGCCCTGCACATATCACCATGCAAGGACATTTCACCTAAGGCTTTTGTGCCCGAGGAAACAGGAGTTTCATGCCAATGGACGCAGCAGCTGTGGAGGCGCTGGTGGAATCGACGAGGAAATCTGCTGAAGCAGTTGCTGAGGTGGCCATAGCCCTGAAAACACGTTTTGGGGAGGAGCGCAAAGACAAGTTCTCAGAGGCCTCCAAGGTGGTCCAGCACCCAGAGCTCTTCCAGCCTACGACTTTGGAAGAGGAACATAGCCAATGGCAGGACTGGAGATTGACTTTTAGGAGCTGGCTGATCTACGCCAGGAGATCTACGAAAAGGATCTGAATGAGGCTGAAGCTGCAACTTCGCCCTTGGAGTTCTTGGACATGAGCGTCGAGCAGCATCAGAGAGCAGAAAAGCTTCACTCAATTTTGGTTGGGTTGTTGCGCAATCGACCCCTGAAGATTCTGAGGAGCGTAGAGGGCAGGAACGGCCTTGAAGTGTGGCGGCAGTTAGGGCCATCCGCAGTTCAGAAAGGAGGGAGTGCTTGAGCAGATCTTAGGTCTTGAGCGTTTGGCTGAGGAGTACGCCCAGATCTCCAAAGAGGAAATCAGTGACAACACCAAGCTGAGTGTTTTGCTGAAGGTGGTTCCAAATCATCTGAGGCAACATTTGCAGTTGTCAATG
The DNA here is from genome assembly GCA_003297045.1 of Symbiodinium sp. clade C Y103. Taxonomy (NCBI): domain Eukaryota; class Dinophyceae; order Suessiales; family Symbiodiniaceae; genus Cladocopium; species Cladocopium sp. clade C. The sequence goes on from BGPT01000652.1 coordinate 50,435, forward strand.
GATGAGAAGAGCAACTACTTGACTGTACGCGAGAAGGTCCTAGCCTATGAGCGCACGACCGCTTCATGGAGCTCTACGACGGTTTACAGGGAGCTTGACATCAACAAGAACAAGAGGGATGAGAAAGCAGATGAAGCAGTTCCCATGGACATCGACAGGATCAAGGGCAAGAACAAAGGGAAAGGCAAAGGCCCGTCAAAGGGTTTTGGCAAAGATGGCAAGGGCAAAGGGAAGACAAAAGACTTTGGCAAGGGCAAGAGCAAGGACAAAGGGAAGTCCAAAGGCTATGGGAAGCCGAGTGATGGACAAGGACAAGGGAAAGGCAAGGGATTGCCTAAGGACATGTGCAAGCTGTGCGGCATGAGGGGGCATTGGTCTCGAGAATGCCCAACGCGGACTTTGAGACAGGTGACACAGGATTCATCAGCTTCAGTGGCAACGCAGTCCCTGGTGAGTAGTGTCTCTGGAGGAGGTCAACAATGGGGAGTTCAAGGCTCACCTTCAACTACGTCAACAGCTGTGCGCCGCATCACTCATTTCAATTTGGATGACGATGAGGAGGTTCTTGTGGAGCCCTATGTCAGGATGGTCAGCAATGGGGTCTATGGCATGACCTACAGCGACAGCGATGATGATTGGTGTGTTTGCACTGACATCAAGAATGACCATGTGAAGGCCTATTTCCAGGACCTCAAGGATATCCCTGTGGAGCCCTACGTCATGAAGGTCAGTGATGGTTCGAGGCCTCAATCCTTTGATGGTGATGTTTGCCATGGACGCAAAGGTGGAGATGCAGTGATTCGAGGAGTCACCACTGGCAGTGCAGTCAGCATCATCCTTGACAGTGGTGCTGACATGTCAGTTTTGCCGTGGTCCTACAAGAACTATGGGAAGGCTTTGTCGAAAACGAGCGTTCTTCGAGATGCACAAGGGAACAGAATGCCTGGTGGATCCCTTCGTCAGGCCATTGTGACTTTGGAGGACGACAATGGGAACTTGGTGGAAATTCGAGAGACATTTGCGCTATCCAATGTCTCAGATCCTTTGCTGGCTTTGGGAAAGATGTTGAAGCGTGGATGGCAGGTGTCTGGAAGTGGAGGTGATGTCAAATTGGTTCATGGAGATTTCAACAAGACGGTTGGTTTTCGAAGCAACAGCTTGGCATTGGAGGCAGAGATTCGAATGGTGGAGGTCGATGGAACTTCATCTCAACAGTTGGCGGCCCCAGTTGTCAGGCAGGTGACAATGAGCTTTGAAGGCATGATGAACAACCTTCTTTCAGTTCCAGGATGGCATCTCTCTTTGGATCGAAAGGTACCNAGGTGACAATGAGCTTTGAAGGCATGATGAACAACCTTCTTTCAGTTCCAGGATGGCATCTCTCTTTGGATCGAAAGGTACCCTTCTTGGTGGTGGCAAGCAGCAACCACTTCAAAGACTCATACCCTCAGTTTAATCGAAACGATTTTCCTTACAGGTCAACCATCGTGCTGAGGGGCAGGATTTGGGAGATTGTCGAGGTGGCTGAGCTTGGAACTGGTGAGGGCCTCATTCCGGAGTGTGGCGACGATCGCACCACAGTGGTCAGTTTCTTTCACAGAGAGGCACATGACATCAGTGCAGTGGGCACCATCGACGCTGGTCCTGATGATCCTTTTCTTCAACCTCTGATGCGCCCTGATGAGCCCAAAGGTGAACGTGCTATGGAAGCCCAAGGATTTGGGTGGCATGGAAAGANTGATCCTTTTCTTCAACCTCTGATGCGCCCTGATGAGCCCAAAGGTGAACGTGCTATGGAAGCCCAAGGATTTGGGTGGCATGGAAAGACGTTGGAAGACGGTGTCTACGAGGTTGACGATGATGAGGATATGGGTGCTCAACATGAGACTGGTGAAGGTGACCCAATTCACCGAGAAGTACCTCAACGTTTGGAGGAGGAAGAACCAGAAGAGATAGACATCGATGGTGAGAAGTTCCACAAGGGCATGGCTTTGTCGAAGCTCAGAGTAGGCTTGAAGATGTGCGGCCTACCAAAGGGCCGGAGCAAAGCTGATGCTTGGAAGAGGCTCTTGGAGTACCACTTGCATTTCTCTGACAACTTGGCCGTGGAACTTGCACAGAGAGAGTTTGAGAGAAAGAAGCAGGCTGATGGTGGTGGAGATGCACGTGGCCAAGTCATTCCTCGAATGCCGACGAAGCAGGAGAGGCAAGTGCATGAACTCACCCACTGGCCTTACCCGGAGTGGTGTGAGAGCTGCGTAGCAGCAAGAGCCAAAGCTGATCCACATCGACAGCAAACTTCAATTCGAGCTGAAGGGAAGTCTGAATACCCCGTTGTCTCGATGGACTTCTGCTACACGAGGGGGCTGGAGGAACCAGAGGAGATCGACAAGGAAGATCTTCGGCTCTATGGAGGTGACGTGAAAGGCGGCCTGGCCCTAGTCGTCACAGATGACTGGACTCGGGGCATCATGGCCCTGCCCTGCCCTGGAAAGGGGCGGCGCCACACAAAGTTCCTCTCAGAACAAGTTGTCCGCTATATGGGCGCCTGTGGCTTTTCCACTTGTATCGTCAAAGCGGACGGGGAGCCATCGACCAGGCTTCTAGTTGATGTGATCCAGAAATGTCGTTTGAGACTTGGTTTCAAGACCTTAGTGGAACATAGTGGGCCTGGAGACAGCCAAGGGAACGGCCGTGCTGAGAGGGAGATCCAGACCGTGAGAGGCTTGGCGCGTACTTTGGTTCGAAGGTTGAGTGATGGAGCTGGTATCGGAATCAATTGCCAGGGTCCTCTCTTTGCATGGGCCATGCGTCATGCAGGATGGCTGATCACACATTTCAGGCGCCACAATGGGAGTCCAACTGCATACGAGCAAATCACTGGCAGAAAGTACCAAGGGAAGCTTGCCATCTTCGGTGAGAGAGTCCAAGCTCGACTTCCTGGAGGGTCAGGTGATGATCGGTTCAGGCCAGCTGTGTGGCTTGGGAAGACTGACAGGGCGGACTTCCACGTTGTTTGCACTTCTGACGGTTTGAGGTGGACAGGGACTATCAGGAGAATGCCAGTGGGATTTGATGCAACAATCCTCAACAATGTGCGGGTGTGGCCATGGAATGTTTCTTTCGGCCAGATAGGCACCAAAACGACCCCGCTGATGATGCGTTCAGAAGATGTTGCACTACCTCCTGAACTGGCAGGTCCCCTTCGACTCCAAGAAAGGCAAGAGCGTCAACAACTAGCTTTGGAAAATCGACCTGGACAAGATCAACAGCAAGCTGGTGAACAGCCTGAAGAGGCTGGAGGTCAGAGGCAGGCAGGGACTCCTGATGAAGCCGCATCTGACCCAACATCAATGGCTTCAACTAGCTCTTCGGCATCGGTTTCTCAAACTGGTGGAGTGGATGATGACATTCTCTTGCAAGACTTGATGCTGGAGGTGCAAGACCCAAAGGAGTACAAGGGAGGAGTTGAGACATCCCCCAAACGTGGTGGACAGACTGTGTCAGAGGATGAGCAGAGCCCATCGAAAGCAGCCAGAACTTCACCAAGGAAGGTTCCAAGATTGCAGGAACCTGGAACTACTTTGAGTGCAACAGCATCGAGTTCAGCCGGTGGAGGAGCAGAAGCCCAGGCCGCAGGGGAAGCTTCAGTGGTTCAAGGTGAACTACTCTTGGACGGTGATTTGGACATGGAGTTTCCTGAGAAGCCTCCTGAGCTTTCACCTGATGAGTTGGCCGAGGTTGAGTCAGAGGCTGCCAAGGTGGAAATCACACGTCTCATCGACATGGGAGTTCTGCGATTACCCAATGCTGAGGAGGATATCAACAAGATCCCAACTCTCACAACCAGACTGGTGTGTGATTGGCGCCATCGACAAGGAGCTTGGAGGAGGCGTGCAAGATTGGTGGCACGAGACTTCAATTGGATGGATCCAAATCGAAGCGACACTTTTGCACCCACGGGAACCCAATCGACTATGAGGCTCATTCCAGCACTTTGCCAACTACAAGGATGGACTATGAGAGTGGCAGACGTGAAGGATGCCTACCTGATGTGCGACCAGCCCAAGTCAGTCAAGGTCGTCTTGAGCAATGAGTTGGCAGTGGAACTTGGTGTGAGCCGAGAGTGGGCTTTGGGAAAAGTTTTGCCGGGGCAACGTGAGGGAGCAGCCGTTTGGTTTAGTGACCTCAAGTCCAAGCTGAAGGCAGCAGATCTACTTCAGTGTCCAGAGTCTCCAACCATCTGGACAAATGCAGCAAGAACGATGGCACTTATGGTGCATGTGGATGACATCGTCATGGGAGGTGTCACAGATGAATTGGACCGTGTGGAAGGTTTTCTTCGGCAACACTACGACTTGGCAGTTGAGAGTGGTGGCACCCTGAGTTTCTTGAAAAGGAGCATAGAGGTGGTGGATGGCAAAACACATGTTCGAACGAACACCAAGTATTTGGATGGTTTGGTTTCACTTCTTGGTGGAGTCAGAAAACGCAAGACGCCTGGTGACTTCATCTTTGACAACACCTTCTTGCAAACCGATGAAGAGGTGAAGGTGTACCGATCGTGTGTTGGCACACTACTCTATGTTTCAGGGGACAGACCGGACGTCCAGTACATGATCAAAGAATTTGCTGCAAAGCTGCAAGCCCCGACACGTGGAGCCATGAAAACTTTGGAGAACCTGGTGGGTTACATGTATGCAACTCGAGATTTCCATCTCTGCATGGATGGAACAGATCCCTCAAGGAGCTTTCGACATCGAGCTCATGGTTTGGCTACGGGCCCTGAGTATGAGGACGGCAAGGAGGTTTGGCTTTTGGAGATCACAACTGATTCAGATTGGAGTGGCCAAAAGGAGACGAGATCATCGACAAGCTGTGGCATGGCCTTCTTGGGAGGCATTTGGATCTACAGCTACTCCAGGACTCAGAAGCACATTACTTTGAGTTCTACGGAGGCCGAATATGTGGCCCTAGTTGGGGGTGCTTCAGAAGGTCTTTTCCTCAAGGCGGTGATCCAACATCTGGTGCTTGGAGAAGTTTTGCTGAAGGTGAGTGGAGACAACACTTCAGCTATCTCGATAGCCATGAAAGAGGGAGTTTCGAGAATCAAACATTTGGATGGGCGTCTTCTTTGGCTCCAACAACGTCAACAGAGGGGTGAACTTCAATTGAGAAGGGTAGACACTCTTACAAACCCTTCCGACCTTGGCACGAAGGTGTTGGGAGGACGTCGTGTACGACTTCTTTTACGACTACTTGGTTTTGTCAATGATGATGACAACCTGGGGTTGATGGAGTTCGAACAGGAGCTGGCAAAGAAAGAAAGCAGAGAACAACTCCAGGCAATCAGAAAGATCGTGCACGCAGAGGTCCCAAATGCACAACAAGGTCAGGGTAGTACTTTACTCAACCAGGTGGCAAAGCGGCTGATGCGACTCACTGTGGGCACTTTGCTCTTTGGTGGAGGTGAAGCCTTGAGCCTACCTTTTGCAGCAGAAAGCAATCCTCAATGCTTTGTGGCAGTGGAAACGACTTCAATGAGCACACCTTGGACAACTTTTTTGGTTGTCACCATTGCGGTTTTGATGGGTGTGATCGTGACGTTGCTAAAGATTATGCACGTGATGCATCTTCGAATCGAAGCTACGAGGGATGCAATGGATTGGATCAGAACCCAAATGAGACAGACAAGAGATCGACGCCTCATTCGAGCAGAAGAGCAGGCACGGACTGGTGTCTACTTGGAAGATACCAATTCAGAGAATGAGGATGATGAAGAGTTCCAAGAGGAGCAAGATGACATCCCAGCAGAAGCACGCATCAGAATGGTCTATGTAGAAGAGAATGTGGAGTCAGAAGCAGAAGAAGATGATGCAGAAGTCGAGGTACCAGGAGAACCAGTAGAAGATGGTGAGAACGATCTCGACGTGGACATGGACACCATTGCTATGCATGGGTATGCTGATGGTGCTGCAGTTGGATATGCAGAGGAAGAAGAGGAAGACGACATGGAACAAGAGGAAGAAGAGGAAGAGGATGACTGGGAGACGGACTATGGCTCAGTGGCATTGGCGATGGAAGATGTTGCTGACTTTGAATCTCTGGAGCCCGCTGAGTATGATGAGTACAGGTTCGCCATGCTGGGCGAGGCTTGTGGGGTGGAGCACTACATCGTGAAACAGCTGAGTTATTTGAGGAGTCTCCCAGTGACACGTGGGATTTGGACAGCAATCCAGGAGCTCTTTGCAATGCACAAAGCAATCCAGTTGGGTGGCGTTGGTGTGCGCAAACGCGCCATTGACTACCTCGTGGGCGGCAGACGGTATCATCGCTGGTATGAGGCTGGCAGGATTTCACCTGGAGAACGCCTAGAGGAGTCTGAGATGCCTGATGAGTGGATTGCAGCTCACTATGGCTGGGGAGAACCCACCGAATCCCAGGTTGGTGAGGATGACAGAGATGCAGGATCGTGGTCACCAAGTGCGACTTCGGAAGTGGCCATTTTGGAGGATGTGGCGGAGGCTGCAGATCACCCACCGCCCATGGTGTCTGAGGAAGCTGGGTCATCAAGTGACATACCAGCTGGATCGGCACCGACTCTGATGGTACCAGGAGTCAAAGCAGTGGCAAAGCCCAAGAATGGTGGGAAGGGACGCACTATGATCGACGTCAAGGACCCACCAAACGATGATGAGGCAGACGGGCATGTATAGAGGTTTGTTCAAGAAACCACAGCAACAGCCCTGTGGTGGTCGCATGCCCTGCACATATCACCATGCAAGGACATTTCACCTAAGGCTTTTGTGCCCGAGGAAACAGGAGTTTCATGCCCGGCTTTGCTACCTAACATTTTGTAATGCATATCATTTGTGTCACAACAAATACAAACACATGCAGCACATGCATTAAGAAATGCATCAACAAATGCAAATATATGCAACAACAAATGCATAAGATCTTATTTTGTGAAAATCAGAGCTGTTTTTTTTTGATTATGTATTCACACAAAATAGGATTTTATTTTCACAAAATAAGATCTTATGCATTTGTTACATTTAATTACCCATATACTCGCATATATACTTGCATACATTGCATATATGCTTACATTTGTTCCAGCATTTACGGTTTGTGTTGTACATATGCAAACATATATACAGAACAAATGTAAACACAGGCCGCAACCATTGCAGCCACATGCCACAAGACATGCAAATAAATGCCACAGCAACTGCAAACAAATGCCACAGCAAATGCAAACAATCGCCACATCAAACGCAAACAAATGCAGAATTTGAGTCAGAAAATGCATCAAACATATGTAAAGATTAAATGCTGCAACAGATGTAAATCTTATTTTGGGGGTCCAGACCCTTACAGAGTAGTGCTTTTGGATAAAGTTAAGATATATTCTCTGGAAATGTTCTCAAAGTATTCAAATTTAAGACCCCACAAAACAAATACAATTCTTGGTTGGGGTCAGAGTTGAAAATTGAGTATGTTCTTTGTACTTCTTGTCAAAAAGTATTCACATTCAGCCCCACAAAAAAAAATATCATTTTGGGTGGGCCTCAAAGTTGAAGATTAAATATGTTCTTCGCAAATCTTATCAAAAGTATTCAAACTTGAGCCCCGCAACAAATTATAATTTTTGGTGCGGCCCAAGCTTGACGATTAGATATGTTTTTCGAAATCTTGCGAAAGGTATTCAAATTTGAGATAATTTGAGCCCCCTAAAACTTGTAATTTTTAGGAGGGCCCAAGGCCGAAAGTTGAAGATTAGATATGGTCTTTGCATATTTTGCCCACAGTATTCAAATTTGAACCCCACAAGAATTGTAATTGTTGGTGGGCCCAAAGTTGACAATTAAATATGTTCTTTGCAAATCTTGTCAAAAGTATTCCACTTTCAGCCCCACAAAAAACTGCTGTTCCGCGTGCGAAACTCCAGGACAACCGTAATTTCTATTATCCCACCATTTCCATTGTCCGCATATAGTTGCTCTAGACACTCTGTCTTCAGCGTGTCAAAATCACATCATGTTTCCAAGCTCATATGAACCTTAGCTTCGTTCACCCCTCCTGGGCCTCAAGTCCTCTCACTCTCTCCAGATCTGAGTTTTCTTGGCTTCTGACTCCGACTGCATGTTTCATTTTACCGAAGTGTGGGCAACCGTTCCTCAGCTGGGAAAGTGCAGTGCAGATGTTGCAGTCAATCCTTTCATTCAGCATTTTGTTCATTTTTGACAATTTTGGCCCTTGAATGGTTGCTCTCATTTGAACACGTTTGCGGCTGTGGTACTACGATGTACAGTCACTGCACGCAATGCCTGCATAGTTTTCCGTTCGTTTGTATGTGCCTGTATGTTTTATTCCCCAAACAGTGTTTCCAAAGTGAGGGTTCTTAAGGAGGAGTAAAGGCCAGAGTTTGATGAGGGTGCTCCATTTGTTCCCTGGCTGCTTCGCGCCACAATCGCGTGTGCACTTTTTCGACATCTCAACGTCCAAAAGTGCTCCGAACCCGAGGTGTTTTCAACGTCTTGACTTCGCGCCACAACGGATGGCAATTTTGATCTCTCATCTCCCTAGATGGCTCCGCGCCCGCCGTTTTAGCGAGCCTACTTTTCCACCCTCTGGAACCACAACACATTGGATTCTCTTCTCTGACTCTTCCCTCCTCTGCTTTTCCATCTGTCCATACTGTCGGAAATTTGACTTCTAAACTTCCTTGGACGATAAGATAAAAATACAGATATACTGTACATATACCATACATATGTTATGCATGCATAGATTTCACACACATGATACATGTATCATGCACGTATGGCTCGAAATTATACAGCCCCATACCAGATATTTGATTCAGAAGATGACCATTTTTGTGGATCCACTGGTACAATGTGGTACCTTGTTCTTGCATGTTCTTGCACCATGACCTTATATTCACAAATACAGACACGTATATGTACCCGCACATAAATACCAGGGCACAAACCCAAATGAACCAACATTTCTGCAACGTTTTTTTTGTTGTTTTCGCAAATTTTACTATCTAAGTCACTACTGCCACCTCTGCATCCACAGCATATCAGTCTGTGGTTCCTGTGGTTTCGAGGCCTTGGATGCAGCAGGCATGGACACCACGAATCTTCACGCGTGCATTGCAGATGTCTCGCAGGAGACGAGTTGGATGAGTTGGGAATGAGTTGGGATTGGGAAGCGACAGACCGTCACCATCCAGGACCCGGACCCCTATAGTTGTGGCCAAACATCCTGGGACTGACAGGAAAGGATCCGGAAAGAGATCAAGAGAAAGGGACCAAAGGAATCCAAAGGGACCAACTTTCAGCAATACCCAAACTGCACATAGCTGCACCATGGCACACATATTGTGAGAAGAAGAATCCCAAGAATCCGAAGTGAGAAGAAACCGCTTTGGCACGACGACCATGGAATCGGTCTTCTTGTTGATGCAGCAATTGGAGCAAGACTTCTTGAAAAGGTGCTCAATGATGGTCATCCTTATGGTCATCCTTGATCCCATTGCGTCGCTCTGAATGTTTTTTTTGACAAAGCGTGTCCAACAAGTTTCCAGCCGCAAATCTGTAGGGTTCGAGGCCCATACAATCTGCAGGCTTACTTCCAGAGCCAGAGGAGAAGCAAACAACACGGGCCTATGAATTTCCAACCCAAGAACTGCAGCGCAAAGCTCAGGAGCTGGAGATGAAAGCGTACGCCCAGCGTGAAAGCTTCAACAATGCCACTCGGAGTGTTAATAGTTTGGCATTTGTTGGCATTTGTTGGCATTTGTTGGCATTTGTTGGCATTTGTTGGCATCAAGATATCTTCTGCATTTTCGATTGTTCCTTCGGGGGGATCAATGGTTTGAGTGTGTCTGGGCTTGGGTTGAGCAACGAATGATGAATGCAGAATTTCTGCTCGATTTGCTGCCCCCTTTCTGCAATTTTGACACATTTAAAGGTGATGTTTCAGTGTCAAACCACCGACCTGAGAGTTGTTGTACCAGGCAATGTGCTGTTTTGTCGATGAGTTTGGCTGGTGTTGTGTTGATTGTAGATACCTCTCGTGCTCGCCTTGGTTCAAATTCTGTGGACAAACTGGGCACCTTCGAACATCTTCAAGAGCATCTTTGAACCAGTTTTGACTTCACGTCTTTTTCAAGCTGAAAAACATGAGCCAATGACTTCACAGGTCTTCACAGACAGCAAGTCATCCATAGGGCCAGGTTTGAGAGCATTTCTCTGCACTTCTCAGTTTTGGCAAGGATGGTAAACTGATGTAAATTGTTAATTCATATATCTTTATAATATGTTTTTGTCTGGAGGCTTAGCTTTTAGCTTTTGGCTTTTGTTTTGCTATCAATTTCTTGATGGGTTTCCCCTGCTTTTTCCATGGTTTTCATAAGAAACCATGGACACATTGATAAGAACCATGGAAAAAGTCCACGACAACCAAAGGAAAACCGATAGGTGCCACAGGTAAATCGATGAACAACATGGAAACCCAATGAAAACCATGGAAACAACAAAAACCATGGAAACGATGGAAACCATGGACAAAATCGATGAACGCCATAGAAAAATCGACAAGAGCCATGGAAACAATGAATGCCATGAAAAAAAAGAAAAAAAATCGGGAAAAAACAATGAAAACCTTCGAGATTGATGAACACCATGAAAAAAACTATGAACGCCGATGAAGTATGGAGGATGCCAGCCTCTAGACCAAAAAAAGTAATAGGTAATAGCTCTAAAAAAATCACACCAAAAAATCCGCAACCAAGAGTAAACTTTAGCTTTGGAACATAGTTTCATAATGCGGTGACGTCTCTGTGATTTGTGCAGAGTCTGCCTTTGCATCAGAACTCATATATGAATTCATACGTCTTCATGTGAGCACTCACTCATTTGCATTTTTTTTGCGCTTCTCCCACTTGTGCAGAGTCTCAGAGTTTTTTCAGGTGCAAGTTCTGCACATTCTTGCCAAAGGCGTGGCGATGTGGTGCAGTGGCAACGTGGCAACACGCTGCAAGAAGAAACAAGAAGAACACGTTGCAGGGGCTACTGGAACAGCGACAGTTTTAGTTCGGGGTTTCTCTAAATGTTTGGAAAGGCGATTCAGTGGCTAGTTTCACGTAGTTTCACCAGTTTCATTCGTTTTAAATTCATCCAGTTTGAGATGCCGCGCATATCCAATACCTGGTCACTTAATCACTGCTCTCCACGGCTGCCTCCTCCCACGTGCCGAACACTACAAGTCTCCAGGGGTTGAAAGCTCGAGAATTATCCTTATCACATCATTCATCGTTCATGATTAGTGTTTCATGCTTCTTCCCTGAAACATTTTTTTGGCCTTGTCGTGCTTTCCAAGTTTTTTTTTCCAAGAGTGTTACACAGAATGATGTGTTTAGGATGGAGGATCATAATCTCAAACATGCTTGATTTCTGACGTAGAAAACCATTTTGATTGGTAGTTTTGTCATAGTATGCGTATCATAAACATATCTGCCGAGACAGAAGGCATCCCACGAATTGCTCATATTGAGAGCTTTAGCAGAACTAGCACGTATCTCACGTGGCTCGGCTGGCAGGCTTGGTGGTTTTGAACACTAGGGTGGCCTCCAATGGCGCAGTTTGGGGAGAAGATTTTGTCCTCGCAGATGTGCCATTGATTCAGAGAGTTGCAGGCAGGGAGAAATGGCAAAACAGACCAAAACAGGGAAACGGAACTGGGAGAACTGAAAGAAGAAATTGAGAAAAATCGAGAGAACTGAGAACAGGACGCTGCAGGACTTTGAGGAAAAGAAGTTGCGAACCAAGCAGGTCACCGAGAGGATCAAGACAGACTTCAACTTCATGAGAGCTTATATAAGCAAGATGAGTGTTGTTGCGAAATCGTCGACACGTTTTAAATAGCTGTAATACATTGTAATATATTGTATCAATTTGTAATATGTTTTACTTCTTGTTTAAATTTGTTTAATATGCTAAGAATTTATAAGCTGGCCGAGCCATGGGTGCAAGGTGTCGCTGTCCCTGAAACAGCCAGTAGATTGCACGCACAAACCTTGAAGTACAGATTTGAAACGACCACTGCTACAGGCTCAGCTTCAGAAATCGCTCATAGAGCTGTGAACCACCATGAACGATCAAATAAACCATAACATACCATAACTATAACACCATTCGAAACGTGCCTCGAACTGCAACTTCTGCTGTTCGAAGCCGTGGCTGCCTCAACTACTGGCGTTACCAGGCTTTGCGTTGACCTACGTGGAAGTTCTGTGTCTCAAGCGAGAGCCCCTTGGAGTGCCGGTTGACATGTCGTTGACATTGGGACGCGGTGGAACGTGCTCGGGAGAAGCTCTTCGCAGGGTGGTGGTTCACTCAAGTTGCATTCTTTCCCGGAACGTTCAACATCGTTCAGCTACATCAAAGATGAATGGCATGCTGTGCCCAACAGATTGGAAAAGCACAGGGCGCAAGGGTTCATGCAGGACACTTCCAAAAAACAATGGGCGCAGCGCATCTCGAGAACTGATTGGTGCATCAGTGTCATATATTGTTATTCATGCGCAAAAATACAGGTTTGAGTCAAACCACGTTCATGCGCGTAACACACTCGCGCACACACGCACAAACAAACACAATCCAACGCGCACACACACACACACGCAAACACGCAAAAAAACAAGACAAAGACATGCACACAAACACGCTGACGCACAAATGCAGGGTCATGTGCCTATAGTGTCCGTTCTCATTCTACGACTATGCAGCTTCTGCCTTTGCATGCCTTTGCTAAAGACATGCTACAATATGCTACCAGGCCCAGCAAGTCCGAAGGAAAGTTCGTTTACACGCAAGGCACAGATTGCTTGGAAAATGGACAGAAAAAGGACGAAATAATTTTACCGAACTGATTTCAGTTGCTGGCTGAGAAGACATGTTCTTTCACGCGGTGCTAAGGAGATTCATGACCGTGATTGAAAAGCGCCGAACACTTTGCCCTGAGCTTGGGCAAATTGTGCGACGCTATTGCGTCCGCATAGCAGTGCCTTGGCTGCAACCGCGTTTTGTTATTTTTTCTCCAGTTCAATCAGCCTTTTATGTGGCCTGTGTTGTGCTTGCATGTGTTCATTGCACACATTCATGTGCCTCCAGTTTTCTATAAAATCCGAACAGGTTTGTTGGGCCATGTTTTGCTTAGTCGACCTGGGTCGACTCCGAGCAAGTCTTAAACAAGTTCCATTTTCTGAGCAGCTCAAGGTCTACCGGGGCATCCTGGCAGAAGCACGACGGCTCAGCCTGCTGAAGGTGGAAGAAGAAAAAAGGACGGAAATACGACTGTCGCACGGCCCTCTCACACACCTGGTCACACAGATTGATGATTGAGTAAGTATATTACTTTGTAATAGGAGATAGGATTGCATACTTCAGTTTGCAAACTTCAAACCCTTAGGAGTGATGCACCCTGCAAATGCGTGCTTCTGCAGTATGTTGCCAGCAGCCAAAGAGCAGTGAGCTTTCTCGCTGCCCAGGGTTTGAATTTTGTTTATATTTGGCCCAAGTGCCTAGTATAGCCCGTGGGGCTGTGGTGCTGCCCAGCTGGTGTCTGGTTGGCCAGGATCAGATGCCAGCTGGGTAGCTTGTGTAGCTGATCATTGCAAAAAGGAGCGGCGTTGGTGTAGTGTTTGTATGAAGGGTGCTCACAGGATGACAGGGTTGCTTTATGCTGATGAAGATGTCGACGCCTTGAGCCTTCGAAACCGTCCTGACAGCATAGCAACACTGAATCTGGCCATCAATGCCTGTGACCCTGCACCCGCCTGACTGCAACCGCTTGGAAAACAACGCAATTTTCTGAGCAGGCACACGGGCAGACGTCTCCAACCGCTTCCCATGACATCACTAGCTTCGTTGGCCAGCGTCGTGATGTCATGCGCTGGCCCCCTGCCGATTTGTTTCATGTACTTACTAATTCTTACCCGCGTGACACCTAGCGGGTTTCACACACAAAGACGCGCGTTTTTTTTTCTCCAGAAAACTCAAAAAGAACCCATGAAATTTCCGTCAGTTTTTGTCTTGCTTGTCGTTGCTACCGCCATTCATTTTTGGGAATTCTGCCTTAAGGTTGTTTGTCCCTTGTCCGTTTTTATTCTGAGAGGGGAAACAATCTGTGGTGGGTTTGCAGATGGTTCAGCGGAGATGCTGCAAAGAGTTGAATTTTGTCAAATGGCGTTTATTGGTTTTCCTGTTTCCGGTTGTTGTATTCCCCAGGCAGTCAGCAACCCCAGAGGTGAAGAAGCCCGATGCAGATATAGCATATAGCCGTTGCAGGTGGGAAAACACCAAAAGAAATGCGCACTCTCAGGGTGTCCCGCCGTTGAAGGAAAGGTTAAGATAATGTGAGGTTGAAGAGCTGATGTGGGGTTGAAAAGATGCGGCATTGACCTCATGTGAGGCTACAAGTGAGGTAAAGATTGAGATAGTCTGAAATTGATGTAATGTGAGGTTGGTTTAGTGATGTGAAGTTGAATGAATGTGAGGTTACGTCAATATGACATGTCCGATTGAGTTAAGGTTGCGTGGAATTATATAAGATAATGTGAGGCATGGTGAAAAACAATCCATACTGCGGAGTTTCTCTACGAGACTTCCTGTGGTAAGTCTATGCATACAGGTTTACATAGACATTATCATCTCGGTACCAGTTTCCTCTAATTTGGGGTATGTCAACCCCCCGTTAGAAGGTTGAAATTCTAAGGAATGCTTTTTACGAAAATCCATTGGGTGACCTTGTGGTACCCCCACCTGTTTCTAGAGAGTCCACTTTTGCGTTCCTTGAGTCGTAAGATGTTGATATTTTGTGGATATCGGGGGGGATGAGTCCGGACTCATGCTCTCGGCACCTCTAGCCGTCTGCTTTTGATTTTCTTGTGATCCCTGAATCTGTTCCTGATATTCCCTGATATTCTTGTAGAGAAGTATTGGACATATAGTATATCCCCGTCTGAGGCCCCTGGCTGAGAGTCTTGAAAAAGTTCAGGTGTTGTTGTAAAGTTCAAGAGTTGTTGTGGAAAAGCGTCCATTGGTTTCTTGGTCAGGTCAGAGGTTTTCATCCGCAGAGTCTCAAAAAAGTTCAAGTGTTGTTGTGGAAAAGCGTCCGTTGGATCCGGGTACGAGTTCGCATGGTCGGGTTGGCTCACCTCATGTTTTGGGACCCGAGAAAATTATTCACTAAGATCAAACCAATATCAGGCGTACTAGAAAATCACCCTCTCACCGAAAAGCACCTTCGGAACCCGGGCCATTCGATTTGATTTTTTTGAACGGTTTTTTCCGTAAAAAAAATAGAAATGTCTGTTGTCAGGCCCTATCCCCGTTCCAATTTCCACTACAGGATGGGTGGCCTTGTGCCCCGTATGAGGTACCCAGCTTGAGTAACCTCCGCCAAAAAAAAGGGGTTGGATCCTTCATTTTCTAGCAAATGCTTGGGAATTGCATTTTGTAACGTTTAAAGTCTCCATTCGGAAATCAACATGTTAAAACCCAATATCATTTTGTAGCATGGCCGGTTGTCCTTCAGACATCACCATGTTGAAACCCAATGTCATTTTGTAGCAAGAAGTTGCCCCTTGGACATTACCATGTTAGAACCCAATCTCATTTTGTGGCAAGGACAGTTGCGGTTCAAAATACACTTGCACCCTGCGAGTCACCATTCTACAACATTATAATATATCATACTTATATTTCTATAATTATCATGATTTGTTGAAAGTCTTGTTGGCAATCCCGGGCGACTCTAGCAATATGGTATTTCAGAGGTTGCCAGCCGAATCGAAGATTCGAAAAGCGCTGGGAGTCTTTGAAACTCACGCTCTCAGCAGAGAAATTTTGATGATTTTGCATGCTAAGACTCGGCAAAAAAAACAATTCGAAGAGCCCATCCAAGTTTCTACCGCTTTTTTTTGGCAAACCTAGGTAGAATGTGCCTGTTGGTGAGGGGATG